>OVAN01001124.1:0-44770 GCA_900406275.1 Anastatica hierochuntica | reverse complement strand
AATTGGCGCCAAGGACAGAGCTTGGTCCTGGCGCCAATTGGCGCCAAGGAGTGAGCTTGGTCCTGTCGCCAATTGGCGCCGAGGACTGAGCTTGGTCCTGTCGCCAATTGGCGCCAAGGTCTGAGCTTGGTCCTAGCGCCAATTGGCGCCAAGGACCTGTGCTTTGTCCTGGCGCCAATTGGCGCCAAGAAGGACCTCCGGTCTCGGTTCAAATTGACGTCTAGATCGAATTCCAGTTCAGTCGTCAATCGGTTCCAAGACTAATTTGTAGGTTTAGAGTCAATTGGCGTTTAGACACTCCTCCAAAGTGAAGCAGTTCTTCAACGCTTTTGGTGGTTTCGTTTCGCTTCGAAGTTTGTATTTGGAGGCCTCCGGAAGTTTCGGGCGTCAATTTCGATGTTTCAGTTTCTGACTCCAACATCCTCTATCGATTGCATCGAACATTACGGAACATAGGTATAGGAGTAGACTTCCATAATTAGTTCCGAGAACTGGAGATGAATTCTGGTTCCGCAAAGACAAAACTGCTTGCGAAGGGAAAAATCTAGAAGGCATAGACAAAGCTCCACCTTTACAAAGCCTCTAGTATGGCGGAGAAAAGAGCTCAGGTACCAGAAAAAAACGCGAAGCTTCAATTCCCCGAGAAGCAAAAAAAAACGCCTAGAGAGGATCCAGAACAGAAGAGTGTCTGGTGGTCTCTGAACAAGTTGAGATCGGAGGAGAATGTTAGAGCGGCGGAGAGAAGAGCAACAGACCGTCCCGACGGCGAGAAAAGAGCAAACAAACCGAGAATCCCGCAACGATTTCAACCGAACCGAGACCCAATTCGCACCCAAGATCCACTAATCACGAAGAAACAAACCCATACCCGAGAGATGCTGAAGGAGATAAACACGAAGAGACCAACAGAGACAAAATTGGAAGCCCAACTAGGGAGAGAAGGCTTTGGAGTCAGCTGTCCAGTAATGAAACCTTTCCTCCATGGAAGAGCAGAAGACTCGAACCAGGCGGCAGATTCACACCATTCCATGAAGTGCTCGGGGCAAGAGAACGATCACTTGCAAGGAGGAGACCTGAGGGATCTGGTCCGGAACCGCAGACGCTACCCTTGATCCAGTGAGACTCACCGGCAAATACTCAAATCCAGCAAGAACCCACCCAGATCTGGAGCTCCAACACAATCGGAACCCGAAGCAACAATCAATTGTCAACAACAAGAGACCACCGACTCGAATGACTGAGGCTTTGCGAGGCTTGGGTAACACCGGTGGTCAAAGAACAGAACGGAAAAGACACCGAGAGGGGGAGAAGCAGAGCATACGACGGCGGTCGAGGCGCAGCTCCTCCCCAGAAGATTTCAGACGCGGTGGCGCTAGGGTTTTGAGGGATTTTAAGCGAGACACTAGAGAGAGAAAATCCCCTCTCTATTGTTGTAATCTCTGTGTAAACTATATTTTAAAAAGCTAAGTTGCAAGGAGGCTTTAAAAGTAGATCACATGTTTAGCTATACACACTTTAATGTATGTTTAGCTTCTATAAGGACCATGCGGAAGCTGATTTGCTTGGTTGATTAAGCCTTCCAAACATCAAAAGTGGAGAGGATCTATAGCAGTGATTTCAAGTTCTAGATGTTGTTTAATCCTAATCCCTAGAAATTACAGTTTCTTTGATGCATTTTTTGTGGGAACTTCCTATTTGCCTAACACTTTTTTCAATTGATTTTACAACATGGTCTTTTAGTCATTCATTGTTGTAATTTTTTTATTCATTCACCAAACCATTTTATTTTCTATTTTAGCTGAAATCGACTATAAAATTCATAGTGTACAATCCAAGTCTTTGTGGATTCGATACCTAAAGTACAACAACTACGCCGTGTTTTTGCAACTGTATTATCAGTTTGGGTGAAAAGCTTACACGTATCATAAAATCTTGTTTTTCTGTAGTATTAACTTAAACCATTATTTTGGAAGACTTATTATTATAAATCTCACATCACAAATCATAATTTAGAATGAAAAAGTAATATTATAATAGTATTGTCATTTGAATATTTTAACTAACCCTCTTATAATCAAGTATTTATTAATATTTTATTTTTGGGCACCTAGTTATCAATTAATATTGAACGGTTTATTCTATCATCATTAATAAGTTTGATATATGTCTTGCCAGCATTGGTATGAATTCTCTAAATGAACTTCGTCCATAGATACTTGTCCACTTTACACCGTCTCTGCATTCTGTTTTAACTTCCACTCTCCAATTCTAGAGCAAAGCCATACATACTGTAAGATACATTAGTCCACCATTTACGGGTCGTGAAAGGTTAAACCCAAGAAACAAGGAAACAATTTTGTGAAAAGTCATAATGATGTTTTTTACATCCAATTAAACATACATAAATTATCCCTTTTATGAGCTTACTCAACAAATCATTCCAGATTCATTTTTATTGACTTGTGATCTCTTTTTTTGATTGTGATTATGGATTAGACATTATCCCTATGTATAAACAAACGAAGTTTTAATCCCATTCACACGTTGTCGTAAAAGTGTGTTAAAATAATTACTCAGATTAAAACTCATCTAACTAAGTGAAACTATCAAACAACAATCATAAACGAAATGTGCAAAATTAAGTTTTCTGTTTAGGGATAATTTCGTCAACATTTCCCTCAAGAGAACTGTGAAATGTATTTGTTGGGCATGGATCTCCATCCATCGGAAAAGGCCCATTAACAAGGATTCTGCTCGCACGGCCCAATTAGCGTCGTGGTGGCAAAGGAACGGAGGTTGGAAGATTTGGTCCTCTAAGAAAAAGGTTGGTCCGCAAAGGAGGGAGAGAAGATCAAGGAATAAGTTAGAGAAATCCGGAGCTATGGAGAGGATAAAAGGTAGATGAGGTCTACAGAGGAAGGGGTCGAAAAAAACCTCCAGAGAAAGAGATAGAGAAGAAACAAAGAGAGATTTTCGATTTAACTTTTGTAATCTATTCTTATTTCAGAACCTGATCTAGAGTATATTGTTTGTTCTTAAGAAAGTCAATAAAGCTGAGCATTATTCACTCATCTTATAGCTCAAACGGGATTCATTCCACTTCGACTTCTTCATCTTTTCCTTCTAAACTTAATTAGATTTAGGTGTTAGGTTTAGCCCTCACATTTTGGCGTTGTTTGTGGGTACGAAACAATTGAATCCCTCACTCTGCTAGCTAAGAGATGGATCCAAGCAATCAACCAGAATCCTCATCACTTTTGTCAAGCTCTAACTCGCCGATTCACAGAGGCTCTGCGTTTACAGAACCTCACCATCCCAATCCCTTTAACGAGCTTCCGCCTGTCGCAGAAGATCAATCTGAACCTGTCAATTTAGGAACGGCCTCCCAAAGGCTTTCTGATGATCCTGTCTTAAGGTCTCTGACTCACGAAGGATCCGATCAACAGATCCGAGCTGAGCCTCAGGTTGCCGCGAATTAGATATCATATCAGCTATCTGAGATTCGACAGATGATACTATAGCTGGTGAACCAAACCCAAGAGAACGAACGCTTGGTCCACCAGTTAGCATGTCGAAAGCAACATATTGAACAAGAGGCGAGGTATTTGGCTCACTCGTCTCAACCCCCACAATGACGAGGCTCCGAAGTAACCTTCCGAGACCTCATCACAGATCCGACCTTCCCTCGGGGACGCGTTGAGTTCTCTTCTGTTCACACGCTACCTGAGGGGCAAGAACCTTCTCCTTTGACACTTGGTACGGTAATCATCCCTGCATTTAACCCATCAGTCACTGTAGCGATGGGAAGTAACATAGCGAGCACAAGCTCGGAACCTGTTCAAGTTTTGCAACAGGTATCTGAGCAAAGGTACCAGGTGCCTCCTCCGCTACCTGCACTCAGATCAGGCGGACACGCTTCGATCTCGATTAACGGACGAGCCTCCACACCTGCCCACCTTTGACATGATTTGTCCATTCCCTCGAGGGATCGACAGAGGTCGGGAGCTACGGATACAATTATCCCAGGTATCTTAGCCGACAACACGCGGCAAAGCAGCCCAAGAGCCTAAGAAAGACCTGGCTCCCCAGATACATGGGATCGTAACCCAGGCTGGTTTCGGCAACAATCACCTGGACAGGTACCTATCGATGACTCGGTTCCCCTCCGGTTAGATGGGCCCAATGCTATCCGAAGGTACATGGAAAGAATGCATGCTGCTCTCCAGAAGCTAAATGCCTAAGTCCACAAAGCTACGAGCTCAGCTCCAAAAATCGAGACTATAATCGAGGAAACCCGAGGAACCGCATTCACTGATAGAATCGCGAACTCTTACATAAGTGATACAAGAAAAATTCGGATTCTAGAGTACGATGGGACCTCGGACTCTAAGGCTCACTTGAGAGCCTTCAGATTGGCCATCGTTAAGGCCCACTTCACTCGCAAAGAGTGCGAGGCAAGCTACTGCCGAACCTTCGTTGAAAACCTAACCAGCACATCCCTCGAATGGTTCTCAAACCTAGAACCAAACTCAATAGATAGCTTCGATCAGCTAACCAGCGCTTTCTTAAAGCAATACTCGACCCATATCCAAAAGCAGGCTTCTGAAGTAGACCTGTTGAAGATCCGACAGGGGGTCGAAGACACGCTCCGAGTTTACATAGAAAAATTCAGAGCGGTCAGAACCAAACTCTCGAACCCCAACGATCAGGTAGCTATAGAAGCCCTCCCGAGAGGACTCTAGTATCGCTCGAAGTTCTGGTCAAAGCTCACTATCAACCCTCCTCCCACGATTGATGACGCTCTACACAGAGCATCCTGGTTCATCACTCTCAAGGAGGAGACCGCATCAATGGATAAAATCCATAAGAAACCTCATACCTATTCGAAGGCTGACCCTCAAGAGGCAAAAGGTCAAGCTAAGATGGTAATTTTCTCAATAACCAAACCTAGGGAGAGCATTCGTATGCTATTGATGAATCATAGCAAGACAAACTCGTTGTGACAACAAGCAAGACTAACTTGACCAAATCATTTGATGAGAATAAATTTTATTTTTATCATGAAAGGAAGGGCCATTCTATAGAAGAATGTTGGGGTCTTCAGCGCCAGCTGGTGGCGAAATTCGCTGTTGGGGAGATAAAAGGTGTAAACTTTAAGAAACATGTAACTTTCCAGAAAAGAGCACCGAGGGAGGCTTCCCCAAAACAAAACAGGTCACCTGAAAAGGAAACCAATTCGCCACCCCCGACTCCCAAGAAAAGAATCACATAATCCTCGGGAAATTTCCCGAAGGAAAGAGCCTCCGTGTAGAGGCCCCCGAAGCCTCTACCTCAAGGAATGGTAGCTACCTTATTTGAGAAAGCCTCGAATCGAAAACCTTTTGATTCTAGGGTCTACTACATTCTCAGAGGCTCAGAAATTTGTCGGGAATCCGTAGATATGATTAAAGGCCACCTGTGGAAGGCTGAGTCCAGCGTCCGCACAAAGCCATCTGAACAGGAGCCTAACACTAAGCTCTCCTTTTGGGAAAGCGAGACCCTAGAACTCTACCGACCTCACGACGACGCCTTGGTCATAACCCTTAATGTAGCTGGATACGAGGTACCGAAGCTGATGGTTGACACCGGAAGCTCCGTTGACCTTATCTTCTATAACGCCTTGAAAGGAATGGAGATAAATTATTACGAGATCTTGGGTCAGAAAGCTAACCTTGTAGGTTTCTCCAGAGAAACAACTACTTCTCTGGGAACAATCAAACTCCCTGTCATAGTCGGAGGGGTTATGAAGATGATCACTTTCGTGGTAATTGACAAACCAGCCCCATTCCATGCGATCCTGGGGAGTCCTTGGATCCATAAAATGATGGCAATTGCGTCAACATACCACCAATGCATGAAATTCCCGAATCCTCACGGAGTAGCTACGATACAAGGTATCGAGAAATTTTCTAGAATTTGGTACCTAGGGGGGTTCCAAATTATCAGGGAATCAACACAATAGCAATTACAGATTCGGGAGCAGCAAGCAATGCAACAGAACATCCGAGGTCCCCCACGGAACCTCACTGAGAAAGTCTGCATCGATGAAGCTCGACCAGAAAAATGCATCCGTATTGGGTCAAAGGTACCCTACAAAATTAAGGATAAGCTTGTACGCTTCCTTAAAGATAACGTCAAAACCTTTGCATGGTGCACCAACAACATGAAGGGTATCAATCCACGGGTAACTACACACAAGATTAAGGTAGACCCGACGTTTAAACCCATAAAGCAGAAACGACGCAAGCTTGGCCAAGAAAAGACTCAAGCCATCAACGACGACGTTGACCGATTAATGAAAGCAAAAGCGATCAGAGAGGTCTATTACCCGGATTGGCTAGCCAATCCGGTGGTTGTAAAAAAAGAAAATGGGAAGTGGAGAACATGCGTCGACTTGACTGACTTAAACAAAGCATGTCCTAAAGACAGCTTCCTATTACCTCATACCGATCTCCTAGTCGAGGCAACCGCGGGTCACCAGCTATTGTCCTTCATGGATGCCTTCTCGGGATACATGATGTGTACATATTTTCATGCATAATTTGCTAAATTTTAGCTTAGTTTCATCCACTTTTAGGTTGTAAATATTTCATATAATTCTTAGAATGCATTAGTTTGAGTCTAGAGTCTAGTTTAGGGACATATTGCATTTGCATACCATTTTCTTTGCATTTTTACGTGCAACTTTGAGATAGATTCATGAAGGCTCTAAAGGTGAATCTAAGGTGGAATTGGAGCTAAAAACTAAGGACAAAAAAAGCTAAATACTATGGAAGAAGTTGGGTTCAAAGAAGGCATCAAACCAAGAGGTAGATGTTGGGTCACTATGGGTTTAGTAGAGACACGTGACAATCTCTTACTAGATCAACCCCCTAGACTAGAACTATTAGTGCATTCTCTTTGTTTAGGTTCTACTAGTATAAGCCTCAAAATCCTTGGACGACCCTAAAGTACTACAACTGACCCCGTTCTCTTGCGGGATCGAAAGTAGGGCATTAGGTTTATAAATAGTAAACTTGACACATGTCATGTTTTGGCGCCGTTGCCGTTGGATTTAGCCTTTAGCTAGGATATTCAAAGAGATTTCTAGGATTCAAGGACTATGATTTATCTTTTTGCTTATTTTATCTAATTTTCTTACTTTCTTTTGTTAATTTTCTTTGATTTGTGAAGGTACATGATAACAAGATCAAAAAGTGAGCCAAATACAAGACTTCTTGACATTGACCCAACAATCATTGAAAGGCAACACTCAAAACAAAGAAGAGCTAGAGAGAGACAAGTTCATCTAAGAAGGTTGGGTATGAATCAAGAGGTTGAACAAGAGAATCGTCCATCTATGGAGAACTCTAAACAAGAACGAATTCCCCCTCTCAATCAAGGGAATTTCTTGGGTCAAGGAGACCAAGGAAACCGCCCATTCCACCTCCCAAGAGAAGAACCTAGGATTGGAGAAGGCGATGAGCCATTTAATAATGGTGAAAGGATGGGTATAAGACCCCCACCAATCCGAAACAACAATTTCGAGATCAGGTCGAGCTTGATCAATATAGTGCAAAATGCTAGATTCTTTGGTCTTTCGTTGGAAAACCCCTTTGAGCACTTGGACAACTTTGAAAAGTTGACCGGAACGGTGAAAATCAGTGGAGTATCGGAGGACATCATCAAGTTAACTTTTTTTCCATTCTCTTTAGGAGACAAAACATCTCAATGGGACAAAGGAGTTGTGACCTCTTCTATCACAACATGAGACGAGTGTAAAAGGAGATTGTTAGCTAATATCTTCTCGCCCCAAAGGGTGGCAAAGATTAGGAATGAGATCCCCACCTTTAAGCAAGGAGGAATGAAATCGCTCTATGAAGCTTGGGAACATTCGGTATCAAAAATGACAACCTTCTTCAAATTTTCCATAGAGGCATTCAAGAGAAGTACTGATTGGCTTTGAACACCACCTCCATGGGAAGGTTTTCTAGTCTTTCCGCCGATCAAGAAGAGAAGCTCATAGACAACCTTGCCCAAAGCGAGAATTTTGATTGGGATGACTATGATAGAACGGTGAGGAGCACCAGATCTAAGGAAGACAAGATTAATGAGCTAAGTGATAAATTTGACAGGCTCATACAACAAACAAGAAGAAGTGTTCACTTTGCGGAAACCGAAGTTGAAGGACAAGAGGTTGAGAATAAAGAGGAAGTGAGCTAAATACATGGAGGGTACTACCAAAAACCCTTCAACCAAGGGTACAAGCCTTTCAACAACAACTTATCCTGCTGAAGCACTAATGTTGAGAATCCACAAGATCAAGTCTATCCTTCAAAAACCAACCAACAAGGGTACCAATACCAATCTAAGCAACGTTATTACCAAAAGCCTCAACAAAAAACCGATCCTACCAAAGAAGAAGAGAATCATGCTATGCTTAAGAAGCTAGTTGAGAACAAAATGAGACAAAAGCTGAGCTCAACAAGAAATTTGGGGAGATGAATGTAAGGATAGAGTCTATCTATCGAGACATGAATGTCAAACATGAAGCTCTCGCTTCACATGTCAAGGTAATAGATTCTCAACTCCAACAATTGACTCGGACCGTAAGGGAAAAGGAGTAGCTAAAGAGAAGGGAGAATCAAGCAAAGAATTTTGCAATGCCTTCTTAGAAGAGATCGACCGCACTCCTCAATCATGGGACGATATTGTCTTTACTCTTGAAAAGAAAAAGATTATTGATGATTTTGAGAATTTTTTTTGAATCCTCTTGATGAGATTGTTTATTGCTTGGAAGTGTACTTGATCGGGAACCCAAATTTTAAGGAAGATCATGCCGAATTTGGCATTGAAATTAAAGAGAAAGATACTCCAATTGGAAAGGAGCTTGCGAAAAAGGACACTCCTATGGCTAAAGGAGGTGTCGATATTGAGAAAGAAGAAGAAGAGTCTTTGCTTGTTAATAAAGCTACTAAGGAAGATGTTTTGGAGGAAGCTAAGAAGGATGATAGTTTCAAAGTGGAAGAGAAACTCAATGTCTCAAGGAAAGAGACATTTGAGAAAAAGGAAAGAATTCCTAGGTACATGCCTAGAGGAGAAGAGGTGTGTGAAGAAGATTTCTCTATTTTGAGTCTTCCGGTTCTTAAATCGACATTCCCATATCCTCAACGCTTCATGAAGCAAATCCTTTAGTTGCATTACAAAGAACTCAAGAAGAAAGGTCTTTTGGATATTCCCAACGAATGGGAAGAAGAAGCTAAGAGAAATGATATTGTCAAGAAGAAGTTGGAAAATATTATCTCTCAACAGGACAAAGTTGAGAAGATCATGAGGGACAATGGAATCCCAACAACTAGAGCCATTGAGAAGACTCTAGAGAAGAGCAATGATGAGGGAAGGTTTCTATTTCCATGTGCTCTTAAGGATTACCATTTCGAGGATGCTTTGGCTGACACCGGTGCTAGTTTCAACGTCATCTAACTAGACCGCGTGAAAGAACTTGGATTTCAACACAAGATCGAAAGAGGAGCGGATCCCATCCTACTTGGGGATGCATCAAAAAAGACTCCTATGGGACAACTTGAGAACATGGAGCTAAGGGTGAACAATACACTTGTTAAGTGCAACTTTGTGGTTGTGGATACTAAGTCCAACCAAGCCAAATTCCCATTGATCTTAGAAATGTCATTCCTCCTCACTATCGGAGCTTCAATAGACTTTAATGCTAAATGGCTCGTTTTGAAAAAAATTGATGAAGAAGTCTCCTACCCAATGCTTAAAACCAAAAGAGACAATTCTTTTTGTGGTACGGTCTACTTAAGGGAACCAAAGAAAAAAGGTAGGATTCGAGAGGAGAAAGTCTACGAGACCTTGGAAAAGGATGAAGTTTTGGATTTACTTTCTAAGGAAGACCTCAAAGAGATGTGCCAAACGAGAATTTGGGCACAACGAAGGACACAACCATCACTCAAAGGACAACCTTCAATCGTAGCTACAATCCCCATTTCAACAAAGGTAATGGACTGAGAAACTTCAACAAGATCAAGGAATGAGTGATAAGGAAGTCTACAAGAGGACATAGACATGAGGAGGTGGTCCTAAATCTCACTAATTAAGGAAGAAAGAAGAACGGTCAAGCTAATGACCTTAAATAAGCGCACTTGAAAGTCAATCTCATACATATCCTTTGTAAATATTTCTTTTTAAGTCTTTAATTTTCATGATTTTAAATTTCAATAATGGTGATTTTATCTTGGGAAGAACCTTGTTCCAAAAACATTCTTTTGCCCTAAGCTTAGGTGCCAAAGGAGAGCTAATCAAGAAAAAGATCAAAGCCAAATGGAGTAATGGATTGATGTTATCTAATTTGAAGACACTCCATTGGCCAAGGTAAGTTTTGTTAATTCCAAGCATCTAATTTGCATTTCATCATTTAAAAGAATGTCAAGAGTGATTTTGCAAAAGCTTGATTTAACAAAACTAAATCCTCTTTTGATCAATTTTCCTTTGGTGCAAGATTTTACAATTTCATGAAAATAAGTTTTCCTCCCAATTTAAAAAATAAAAATTAACTTTGGACCACTTTGCTATTTGTCCCCTTTAAAAACTTAAATTTTTAGAAATTTGGGGACCACCTTTTAAATAAGTTTTATACTTGCTCTTCTCAACCACAACTCTAAGAACCCATTTTTCTCTCTCTTCTTCCTCATGTGTCACCATTTTCAAGCCATTATTCTAAGGAAGAAGCTTTTGTTTTCAAAGAGAGATTTGTGTTGGAAACCTTTGGTTTTAATTTTCTAAGTTGATTCAAGGTTCTTTCCTCATCCCATTCTCTTCACAACATCAAGCACAAGGTATGAAAATCTCTAAAACCTCCTTTACCCTTTTTGAATTTCGATTCTTAGAGTAAGAAAGGAGATAATGATGTTTAAAGGGATCTTAGACTAGAGAAAGCTTGGTTATGAAGGTTTCATGCGCTACATTTGCTTAGAAACACTTATAATTGCAAGAATCTAAAGTTGTGTGTTTGAAGTGAATAGTACTTGAATTTTCTATTTTGTGGAAACTTGAACTTGTTGGTTACTTTTGGCTTTGGGCTTTAGATGTGGTAAGAACCTTTGATCACTTTCTTAATTTGGGAAACTTGTTGGAGTGTTTGGGATTCTCAAGAATTTCGATTTCTAAGTTCCCATAAAAGGAAAGTTGATGTTTGGTTCTTTCATAGCTAAACTTGAGGTGGTTGTTTGAATGTTTGGTTTAATTGTGTATGAATTGTCCTTAATACTTTGAGTCTTATCCATGAGAAATGAATTTAGACATATTATATTAAGTGCACATCATGTGTAAATTTGGATTTGGACTTTGAAAGGTATCATTTGGATTTTGAACTTAGTAGTCTAGAAAGCATTTGAACAAAAGCCATTAGTTTGAGAAGTGAAAAAAGTCAAGTGCATGTTTTAACCATTATGGCCAAAAATTTCATCACAAGTTATGATGACATTTTGGTTCTAGCTAAGCATGATGCACTTGGGATAATGAGTAAGATTGGGATAGTTGAATGGATCTTGGAAATGTTTGTGCTTAATTTATAATTCCAATTAAATGCTAATCCCTTTACTTTCTCATTATGGTCTATAAAACTTTTGAAACTCACTTTGCTACATTCTTAAGTGTAGGATCCAAGCAAATGGAACCATCACGTTGAGCTATGAGGCTCTCTTATCCCACATGTTCGGAAAAGGAAAAGAAACAATACTATCATCTTCAAAGGTATGTGACCGTTCAAGGGACATTGTGGTTAGATGAGACCATGATTACTAAAATGGGGATTGGCCATCAAGTCAAATACTTACTAGGATACATGGACCTCGGGAGGTTGTTCGAAATCAACTATCCAACCTATGTCCAACCAACTATCCAATTCCTAGCATCAATGGATTTCCACCATGGAAGTGACTTCGAAGCTAGTCTCGGGCATATCACCTTCCATATCAAGAACAAAGAATACATATTCTCGACTAGGGATTTGTGTCGAGTTTATGGATTTGAGAGGAAGAGGAACACGATTGGATTCTGAGACGGGTTGGATGTAAGCAAGCTATAGAGGACAATAGCCTTTGGAGACTACATAGAAGATGAAGCCACTATTACCAAGATTCGCAATCCTACGATTCGTTACACGATTAAATTTTTGGCGAACTCTTTCTTTGTGAATGGGAACCGCCATTTTATGACGAACAAGGCTATGCATTTCTTGTTCCAAGGATTGAAGAAGAATCTTTGGGAACACGGTGGGAGATGGTTTGACCGGTTGGGAGAAGACACAAACACGAGGATGGTCTTCGTTGATATCCTTCTTGAACACACGTGGCGGACATCCAATTACAAAGGAAGCCCGTGATTAGGATTGGAGGAATGCTTACCCCGTTATTCCGTTACTTTGGAATACAACTTGAGAGTTGGAAGAACAAGGAAGACGATGAAGAGGTCGACGATGAGAACCAAATTGAAGGAAGAGGGCTTGACATGCAATACTTGTTGGACCGGAGGTTCATTTTCAGCTTTGGCCCTAATGGAGAGGTCCTCTATACAATTATGAACGTGCATAGGAAATGACACGTATGTACTCTTCCTTTGAAGACATGGACTACAACTACAGTGACTCCTTCGATAGTTTTCAACCTCTCACAAAACCTTGCGACAAAGAGAACAGAGCTCCACTTACATCCGGTAATCTAACTAGATGACGAACAAGAAACCCCCGAAAGAGAAGAAGAAGAAGAGAGCTTTAGACATGAATTCATCAACAACCATTGTAAGCCACCAACCAAAAGGACATCTCATGAGCATCTTTTGGAAAATAAAGTCAAGCGGAACACCCTACAAATCAAGAAGAATAGAAGCATGATTTTGCGATTGTGGAAGGCGATCAAGGAAAGCGCTAAATACAACCGCTACGCCTCCTCAATCAATAGCGACGAGGAAGGTTCCAAAAGAAAGAAGCATGTGTTTGGAATGCCGAGATATTCGGTGTCTCACCCGCCCTTGACCAGCTAAGAACCACTTGAGTAACCAATGCAACCACCAAGGATTTCACTTCAAGATCAATCATGGAGAAGAAACGAAAAGGACCCCATTGGCGAAACATCGAGACCAAGGTGTGGATCCTTCCGTTATGAAGAACCCGAGCCATCCATTGATTCATCTAAAAACTCATACATATGAGTTGTCTAAACGTACACCTACTATCACTTGTATACACCATTGCATATATTCGGTTTTCTTATGCGTTTTTAATAGGTCACTCTCACGGTTTAAAATTCACCGAGACGGTGAAATTTAAGTCCGGAGAAGGGGCTTAGTACTAATGCTATTTTTAGTTTTGATGTTTTTCTCTTCTTTTCATGCATATTGAGTCTTGCATTGTAGAAAGTTATGACTTATAAAAAACCAAAACAAAATCGAAAAATTTTGAAAAAAATCCACGAATATTTTCAAAGCTTTGTATATAGATTGCATACATTTGTAAATACTTAGTCTATAGGAGCATGTAGGATTGCATTCTGAATAGGGAACAATGATGATACTACCTCATAGAAACATGAGTTTTATTTGATTAATGATGCCCTCACTAGAAGTAAGATTTTGTCTAGACCACTTTTTATCTTAGGAAAATTCATGATCGGAATTGATCACTCAAAGGTCTTTGCGAATGTTGAAGTAGACTATCTTTTGAGTCAATTCCTATCTAAGATGGCTTTTGAATTAATTCTAGTATCTTGTTTATGGGCTTTGTTATACTTGACGATGAGAAATCACTACATTTGAGCTATGTTCTAACCATTTTTACCACTCTATCTTAGCTAAAATGGCTACTCTAATCTTTAGAGTAGGGACATATGCTTATGAACCCTTAAACATTTCCTTAAAACCCCCCCTATTACTTCGATTATGTGAGGCCTCTTTAGGAACGTGCACACACGGGCAAAATCCCGCGTGAATTGAAGTTGAATGACAAAGAGGATACTTCCTTAGAGTTAGCCTCACTTTAAGGCTAACTAGAATCATAGGAGGGGAGAATCTTTGTGGTTTTGGGTTTGTCTAAGTCTTGGGAATGGTTACTGAATATTGAGTCAAGTAGATGTTCCTTAGTGCTTATATGATCCTAGATTGTTTCAACAAGAAAAAGAAAGAAGGAAAAATCGAAAAAAGATAAGAAAAAGAAGTGAAAGAAAAAAAGACACTAGAGATTAGTATTAAGTTTAATCTCTAACCTTAAAAACCAAAAGCTAAGAGAGTCCACCCTTAAATAAAGAAAAAAAAAGAAAGAATACAAGTGATTAAGATAGTGGCTCTTCTATTCAAAAGAAGGTTAGTAGCTTAGAAGTTTAAAAAGATAAAGAATCTCTAGTTGTCATCAAAAAAAAAAAAGAATGAGTGAGTTTGGTTTAATAAAAGTCTATGGTTTCTAAATTTAGGATGGGTAGAATACCAAGCAAGTATCTAGATCCTTAGGAAGCAATGGGGTGGGAACAATTAGAGGAAGTAAATGCTTTGTATGCTTAAATTGTTCGGCTACCACCTTGCTTTTGCCTAGTGTCTTGCACTACTTTCTTTGAGAGAAACCAATTCAAAATCGAGTGAACCATTTCTTTTTACATTTCTTTAAATTAAAACCCTTCTTTGAACTCCAAACTAAATGGATGAGATGCATTGTCCATAAGTAAAGAACTTACGCCTATGCTTAATTGAATGTACAAAGGAATTGGTGATGAGATAGTTTATGGATGCATAGCTTAGATTCTAAGAGTTGGTTTTGTGATGATCATGGAACATTATTTAGGCTCTTAGATGATCTTTGCACCATTTTACTTGTTTTGAGGACATTGGGCATAAGGCATTACTTTTGTTATCTTGGTTTTGAGTTCCCGCTTGCAAACCTCATTTCCGGATTTCGTCTTTGTTGTTTGCTTGAGGACAAGCAAAGGGCAAGTCCGGTGGTGTTGATGTGTACATATTTTCATGCATATTTGGATGCATTTTAGCTTAGTTTCATACACTTTTAAGTTTTAAATATTGCATATAAGTCTTAGAATGCATTAGTTTGAGTCTAGAGTCTAGTTTAGGAACATATTGCATTTGCATACCATTTTCTTTCCATTTGTAGGTGCAACTTTGAGATGAATTCATGGAGGCTCTAGAGGTGAATTTGAGGTGGAATTGGAGCTAAAAACGAAGGACAAAAGGAGCTAAATACTATAGAAGAAGTTGGGATCAAACAAAGCATCAAAGAGGAGCAAGAAGCCACAAGAAGCTGCCAAGGAAACTAGGCATCGACCTAGAGGTCGATGCTGGCTCACCTTGGGTCTATGCTTGATCACCTTGGCAGATTGCTGCCCAACACACGCAGAATCGATCTAGGGGGTCGATGCCAGCTAACCTTAGGTCGATGCTGGGTAGCATTGACGTGAAAAGACCCTTTTTAGGGCTTTCACTCTTCCTCCTTTAGTATAAATAGCCCCTTATGTACCAAGAACAAAAGACACACTTCTTTAAGCTTAAGAAAACTTCTCTTTTATTTAATTTTGATATTTAAGCACCTTGTAATAACTCTTTATTTTGCTTGAGTGATTCACATCTTTTCTTTTCATCTCTTTCTTTAAATCTATTTTCTTAAGATCATGGGAGCTCAAAGATCCAACTCTTGTCTTTGGATTTCCATGACTGTTAGTGAGTAGATCCTTCTTGGATCTTGAGATATGGTAGGCTAGGGTTAGATCTAAGGTTATAATGGATGTTTAGGCTAGATCTTGGCATAGATTCCTATTATATCTAGTTTAGTTCTTTAAAGTTCATTGCTTGCTCAAAGACGCCTAGAAAGTGTTCGATGAAATGTTTGTGAGAACTAGATCTATGTTTTTCACCTTGAGCTATGAGAGTAGTTTGCCCAAAGGGACACCAAGGTGTTAAATTGCTAAAAGGGCTTGAGACTCACTATATCACATACATGTTTAGATTGGCAACAAACATGAGTTGAACCTTGTAATGTGTATAGGTGAATAGATATCCATCACGAGAGTGGTTTGATCGATTATAGAGGGATCCTTGGTCTCAGAATAGCTTTGATCCTTTAATAAAGCCTTACCCAAGTCCATTACATCTTTAGATTAAACCCGAACACATAACCATTGTCTCAAGATACTATCTTTTTATTGATTAAATCCAAGTTTACTCTTTTCTTGCTTTACTTTCATGTTGGTTTGTTTATTGCTTTCTTTTATGCATATTCACTATGGTTAACATTGATTTTCATTAGGTTTAGTAGAGACTCGTGAAAATCTCTTACTAGATCGCCCCCTAGACTAGAACCCTTAGTGCATTCTCTTTGTTTAGGTTCTACTTGTATAAACCTCTAAATCCTTGGACGACCCTAAAGTACTACAATTTACCCCATTT
This sequence comes from Anastatica hierochuntica, assembly GCA_900406275.1. Lineage (NCBI taxonomy): Eukaryota > Viridiplantae > Streptophyta > Magnoliopsida > Brassicales > Brassicaceae > Anastatica > Anastatica hierochuntica. The sequence goes on along the minus strand of OVAN01001124.1, from coordinate 28,294 downwards.
TCATGCGGTATCGAAAGTAAGGCATTAGGTTTATAAATAGTAAACTCGACCCGAGTCAATACAACCAAATAATGATGGACCCGAGGATCAAGAAAAAACTACCTTTATAACTGAACGCGGCACCTACTATTATAAAGTCATGCCTTTTGGTTTGAAAAACACCTGAGCCACTTACCAGAGGCTCGTTAAAAAAATGTTTGCCTAACAGCTTGGAAAAACAATGGAGGTTTACATAGACGACATGCTGGTTAAATCCTCAAACGGAGATGAACAGAGGCTGGAAGATTTGGTCCTCTAAGAAAAAGGTTGGTCCCGCAAAAGAGGGAGAGAAGATCAAGGAATAAGTTAGAGAAATCCGAAGCTATGGAGAGGATAAAAGGTAGACGAGGTCCACAGAGTAAGGGGTTGGAAAAACCTCCAGAGAAAGATATAGAGAGGAAACAAAGAGAGATTTTCGATTTAACTTTTGTAATTGTGGAAACCGAAATTCGCACTTTCGATATTCATATTCAAAGGAAAGCCAGGAAATCTTAACTTTCCTTGAGGTCTCGGATTTTTGCTAAACCAAACAACGGTAGATCAAAAGTACGAAGAAAATAGAAAATGAAGTAAACGTAAAAGATAATCGAAAGCAAAATAGAGCAATAGAGATCTTATTCGAATCTACGTTGAGGGTTACAACAGGTGGCAAGCTGTGGCTGTGAGATCTGTCGGCGAGTATCCTAAATCTAACAACGTAAGACTTGTAAACCTAATTGAGACGCAGCTAGCTAGCAAAAAACGAAAATAAAACCTTAAGCTCTAAGTATGAGTTGTGAAGAAATTTCTATGTGTCTTAATTTCTGCCTCCCTCCATCCTTCTTCTCCTAATCCCCTTTTATATGCCTTCGTAAGTTAAATCCGTATCCTTTTCACCCAAGATTTGCGCATATTCTCCCGCGGAAATATTCCATTTTTCGGGAATATTCTATATCTTGACAAATATTCCATATTTATCTTCAAATTCTTACTTTATCGTATTTTTATTTTATCTTTCGTGAAACTCGGATATATCGTTGATGCAACTGGGCTCGTTCTCATTTCGAAATCGTAAGTGGACTTTTGTCGCGTTTTGGGTCTTCGTGGGTTGTTTAGCGACAAAGTTATTTATAAGATTTCATTCGGAGAAATCGTTCTTTGCACGACTACGTGGTGACGGTTTTACGAAATGATAAGACAGATCGTATTGTTACGACAATTTCGGTGTTCGAATTAACCGTTATCGGTTCATACGATCGACACGAACGTTTTACGGAAAGTACGAGTCTTCACGATTATTGCCACGAAACCTCAACGGAGATTCCATTCGGGCCGAAACAAGAAACGTTTGAACCGAGATTTGAAGGAGAAGACGATCGCGAAAGCTTTTTCTAGAGGTCTGTTCGGGCGTCCAGACGGTGGTTTGGGCGCCCGTTCGGGCGTCCAGACAGTGGTCTGGGCGGCTAGACTTGTCGTTGTTCGTATCGCTCGTATTTTCGAGGCGACGCGGTTATTCGTCCTTTACAGTGACTTCTTATCGCTCTGAAACTCGTTTACTGCGTTCTCTCGGAGGTCTAGAACATTGATTTCGTTATCCTCACGTTTAGTTTCCCCGAGTGATTGGGCTTTGCGAAGCAGTCGCTTGTGGAATTTTAGACGCGGAGTTTTGACATTTGTTCGAGAGAGGATTGACTAGATGGCAAGAGCCTCAAAATTGATAATCCTTTCATGATTTTCATTTTCGAAGGAGAGACTATGTTTATGTTACTCTTTTAGGCATCGATTTTTTCGTAACCGTTTTTGACCCCAACTGTTAGCCCCCAGTTTGCAAGAATTGTTGAAATGTTCTTGCGAACTTTTAAGACACATTAGGTAAGTTAGGTGGAATCGATGACTAATAAGTCCAAAGATAAATAGTAAATTTCTCTTTCTATAAATGAGAGAAGTAACTCTCCAAATCTTCGACTTTCTCATTTTCACAAAAATTTCTTTAAGGTAAAAACAAGCTTCTTATCCTTTCCATCTCTCTCTCTTCTTTTGTGTTATGGTCGGGAATGATCTAGTTTCTGTGAATGCCTTGTCGTCGACCTTTGACTCCGAGAGCCTACAAGTTCTAGAAGGTGAAGTTATACCGAAGGTCGAATTCGTGCCGCACTCCGTCGATCCTGATGAAACGAGGGAATACTGGCGGGTTACGTGTGGTATCGAAGCTCCACCGGCCGAATCATGATTTCCGCAGAGACCGAAATTCAAAAAGGATGCTCGTAGGCCAAGCGAGTGTCAAAAATCATTCCTCGCCTTCATCCGGGAGTTCTGCCGAGTCCCAGATGAGGTGGAGTTTCGAATTCCGAAAGCCGGAGAGGATGCTGATTCTCCGCCTCGTAGTTTCTTTATGTGCTACGAGGTGCATTTGTTCCTTTGGTGATTGTGGTTCCCGATTTCGGGAGTCATAGTCCAGTTTTTGGATCATTGCGGTTTATCGATCGGTCCGCTCTCGCCCATCGATCTCCAACACCTTGTCGAACTCTTGGTTTTGGGTTAAGAGCGAGGGATGGACTTAAGCGTCAATTATCTATTGGCGGTTTAACTCCGTCGGCCGTGGGTAAATCGCTTCGGTATTGCCTCAAGCCGAGGAAAAACATGGCGGTGCTCCAATCGTTTAGGTACAAATTTCATGATTGGAAAAAACGAAACTTCTTTGTTCATTTAGATAGTGCCTTCGTAGAGAGTGAATACATTTCTTATTTTCGACATGAAAGGGGTCCCACGGGTATCGCTTTTGATACTATGGCCGTTTTCTTTTCGTTTGTCAGTATCTGATAGTTCTTTCGTTTTGCAGATTTGGATCCCCTTCCACTACATCTGGAAGATATCTACGTTGTTAAAGACCTTCTCTGAGGCGGTCCGTTCCACTAGGGTTACTTTTTCCCGCAGCGAGTTCGTAAAGCGGTTACATACCACAAGAATCGTACTCAGCCCGACGCGATTTTGGAAGGAGAACTTGAACCGGCCATGGATGACTTTACCCCATACGATTTAGAGAGGGAGATTTATCCCTCACCTTGTAATTTTAGTATTCATGAATGATATTTTTCGTTTTGATTTGGTTGCGTATAAATAGTGTTACGGTTGCGAAGAAAGATCATGAGTCGTCGTCGTTTTATGTCTACTCCTCTGATAATCGCTATTTTCGTTGTTCATTTCGGATGTGAGTTGTCGAAAGATTTACTCTTTCGAATTTTCTTTAACGTGAGAACATATGCGAAGAGACAAATTTTGGAATCTCGTACCGGTTAGATACTATGTCCTAAGATGTCTGAGACTAGTGTGCTGTGTTTGGTTTGATTTAGTGTAGAGGGAAAACAGGAGTTGCCGTCTCGTATTTAACTCTTTTCGTTAATCGTTCTATGTGTTGCTCGTTCGGGATGTTAAGAATTTTCGTAAACATTCTTGAGCGTTTAGATATGAACGAAGAGAGATGTTTTAAGATCTCGTATCGGTTAGATATCATGCCTTGAGATGTTAAAGACCAGTGTACTGGGTGTAGGGAAAGACCTAGGTCTACTCTCGGTTTTAGGGCGTGCTGTGACTAACTCCGACTTACATTTCATGTTTTCAATTTCGACCTGGTTCCGTCATTATATTGAAGTCTACGATAAGTTCTCGGCTTATAGGACTTGCATCAATCGGGAACCGAGCATCTCTCCAAAGACAATTTCTAAGTCGTTTGGAAGTGCTGACCAAAAATTTCAGATTTCTTTTATAGTGCGCTATTATCCTAGTCGGATGTATGAGAACCCATTCTTTAAAAAGAGCGTGTTAATTTTAGTGATTAGTTCGTCAGTCGGGCCCGATCGACGAGCGGGTTGATAGTCTCGCGAAGTCTCGCTTTTTCCTAAAGTTTTTCCGCTTTGTGGTAGAATGTGTTGGTGAACAAGTTCTAGTCGATGTTTGTTAAGAAAGATCATCTCGTATGATTTCCTTTTTTGGGTTATACGAAAGAATAAAAAGCGCAAAATTTATTGTCGTAATCAGATCGAAAAATGTCGAGTACAAAGTGTGGAAGTATACGAGTATACGTACACCCACTCCCCTCTTTTTTTTAAAGAAGGGGACAGCTCAACTCTTCTCGCGAAGAGCTGCCTACGTACCTCTTTCGAGGATCAAGCCGCCTCGTAGTTCAGTCTATTGCTGTGAGTGATTACTCGTTTGATAAAGTTGCATTGGCCGTTTCAGTCTCGGTAACTACAACTGGGTCGACGGTTTCCTCAGGTGTTGAGGGTGTTGTCTTGTCGGGAGTGTTTGGCTTAGAAGTTTGCTTGTTTCCTACGGACTGAGCTGTTTCCCGAGTTAACGATTTCGGCACGTCTTTCTCCACAGAGTTTTCGGTTAACGGTTGAGTCGTCTTTATTCGTTTGGGTTTGGCCATGGGAGTCATTGCGACTTGTCTTAGCATATGCTCGGCCAGGAAGCAAAGTCGTGACTGTTTCTGGCATCCCCATATTGTGGAGATTCCGTAGGGGGTTTGGAATTTAATGCCCAAGTGGTAGGTCGATGGAACTGCCTTCATGGAGTTTATCCATGGCGTTCCCATGATCACGTTGTAGATGGCAGGGTGGTCGACGACCGCAAAATCGAAAACTTTTGTTATGTCCTTCGCCACCATTGGAAGTTTGATCGATCCGAGAGTCATCGAAGTTATTCCTCAGAAACCCGTGAGTGTTCTCGGTGCGAGTATGACCTCGGATAAGTCGATATTCATCCTATTGAGGATATCACGGAAGATGATATCGACGGTACTTCCCGTATTGACGAGGATCCTGGCGACTTCAAGATCTTTTATGACAAGGTTAATCACGAGAGGATCGTTATGGGGTTTGTCGAGTCCGACTGTTTCGCGTTCCTCGAAAGTGATGGCATTACTTGCGGTGTCGCTTGCAGTGTCGAGTGGCGTGTCGAGTGGCGTGGGCCAGTTTTCACTTGACTCAGCCTTTCGGTGATATGCTTTTATCGATGAGACGGTGTCGCAAAAATATTGCATCCCTCCGATGATCATATTCAGCATGCGGCGATTAGAATCGTTACCTTTATCGCCAGGCCTCCTTACGCATTTCCTATCTTCTTAGGTTCCTTGGGACGCGTGTTTCCAGTGGGTTCTTTCTCCGTCTTGAGTGTTCGATATATATCGCATATGAGGTCTTTTATTATGGTTACGTCCGAGATATCCCTCGCGAGCAGTTTCGCCATTAACCTCGCTCCGAGAACTTTGCAGTTTGCGGTGGAGTGACCATTTGCTTGGTGAAGGGTGTTTTTGTCATACGACGTTTTCCGTATCCAGGTGTTCCCCGACGTCCTACCTTGTTCAGACGGGGAATTGACAGTGTAGTTGTGCGCCCCCCGGACATCTTCTCCCTCGTGATGGACGTACTTGTCGTTACGAGGGACCTTCTTTTTTACTTTCTGTTCAGAAGTTAAGTCTTTCGAGGATGCCTTCGTAGGTTTGTGTTTTTGCGATAGGATTTTGATCACTTCTTCGATGATGATGAAATTCATGGCCCTATGAAGCGCGTCCTGAATAGTGCATGGTTTCTCGAGAGCTATCCACTTTCTGAACTTTGACTTGTACCAGAGAGTCTTCCTAAGTGCGTCTACCGCCACTTTGTCGCTGATCCCGCTGACTCTCGACATTACTATCTTAAACATGTTCATGAAAACTCGGAGAGATTCGTCTTCTCTTTGAGACAGGCTCCATAGGTCAACGTCGGAAGTTTCTCTGTTCATAAACATGGAGTACTGTTTGAGAAATTTCGAGGAGATTTGACGGAAACTTCCGATGGAGTTTCGCTTTAGGCGAGAGAACAATTCGGGGTCCGCTCCTTGGAGATGCTCGACAAATAGGTGGAAAAAGCCATTATTTTTGTCGCCTTCCTTGATCTTGGATCTCGCCATCGCGATCTGGAAAGTATGTAGGTGAGCTTTCGGATCGGAAGTTCCGTCATACATTGGGATTTTGACTTTCCTGGGATCGAAGACTCTGGTGTTGGTTATGCGAGCAGTGAATGAAGACTCTGATCTTTGGCGCGGCACTGGTCGCATGACGGATGTGCGATTTTACCGCTTGGACCTCTGCCGCTGTTTTTGCGATGTAGTTGCGGAGATCGCGAATCTCGTGGAGATCGTTAAAGGTCTTTTTTCGAGATGGTTGGCGTGTCCTGCGAATGGCTCTGGCCTGCTCCTCGGTCTGCTTCTCTTGCTCTACCTAGAAGATATTTTCCTCTTCTTGAGTCATGGGTTTGCTGAGCTGAGAATTCTTCCGTGTTGCGCGACCCTTAACCTTTCTTGGGTGTACGTGAGCGTCTTCATCCGTGGAATCGGCTTGATCGCTGAAGTCCAGGTCAATTCGCTCAGCTTCGTTATCCTCCGTTTCCTTTTCGAGATCTGGGGGATCTTCCACGTTATTCCGAGGTGCGACAAGGGTGATTATATCAGGGCTCTGTCCCGATGGATTTTTCCTGCACGTTCAGGAGTAAGTCGCGCGGAGTGGTGTAGTCGAGTCTTTTTACGGGGAGTCTAGTAGCTCTACGCGGAAGGATGGTTCTAGTACTCGTGGTTAAAGTTTCAACTTGTTTAGCGAGAGAGCTAGTCAGCTTGTCTTGTTCGGCCGACTTTTGTTCGAGAGTCGAGAACATCTTTTTGATCTCCTCAAACGCCGTGGTGTTTGCGTTAGCGTTGACCGCGGCGTTGTTTATAACCGGAGTGCTTTCAACGTTTTCGTTGGCATTGTCGCCATCATGAGCTGGTTGACTGTTCTGGTCGTCTGTAGTCATGTTCGATCTAGCGTTTTGTGGCTGCGAGTTAGATTGATTCATACCTTGCGCGAATAGACCCCCTCCTTCTAGCGCCAAACTGTGGGAACCAAAATTCGCACTGTCGATATTCGTACTCGGAGGAAAGTCAGGAGATACTAACTTTCCTTGAGGTCCCAGATTTTTGCTAAACCAAACAACGGTAGATCAAAAGTACGAAGAAAACAGACGACAAAGTAAACGTAAAAGAGAATCGAAAGAAAAATAGAGCAATAGAGATCTTATTTGAATCTGCATTGAGCGTTAGAACAGGTGGTAAGCCGTGGCCACGAGAGTTGTCGGCGAGTATCCTAGATCTAACAGCGTAAGATTTGTAAAACTAATTGAGACGCAGCTCGCTAGAAAAAAACGAAAATAAAACATAAAGCTCTAAGTATGAGTTCTGAAGAAATTTTTGTGTGTCTTAATTTCTGCCTGCCTCCATCCTTCTTCTCCTAAGCCCCCTTTTCTATGCCTTCGTAGGTTAAATCTGTTTCCTTTTCCGCCCTAGATTTGTGCATATTCTCCCGCAGAAATAATCCATTTTTTCGGGAATATTCCATATCTTGACGAATATTCCATATTTATCTTCAAATTCTTACTTTATCGTATTTTCCTTTTATCTTTCGTGAAACTCGGATAGATCGTTGACGCAACTGAGCCCGTTCTCGTTTCAAAATCGTAAGTGGACTTATGTCGTGTTTTGGATCTTCGTGGGTTGTTTAGCGACAAAGTGATTTTTATGATTTCTTTCGGAGAAATCGTTCTTCGCACGACTATGCGGTGACGGTTTTTCGAAATGATAAGACCGATCGTCTGGTTACAACGATGTCGGTGTTCGAGTTATCAGTTATCGATTCATACGATCGATACGAAGTTTTTACGGAAAGTACGAGTCTTCACCATCATTGTCGCGAAACCTCAATTGAGATTCCAATCGGGCCGAAACAAGAAACACTTGAACTGGGATTCGAAGGAGAAGACAATCGGGAAAGCGTGGTTTGGGCGCCCGTTCGGATGTCCAGACGGTGGTCTGGGCGGCTACACTTGACGTTGTTTGTATCGCTCGCATTTTTGAGGCGACGCGGTTATCCGTCGTTTACGGTGACTTCTTATTGCTTCGGAACTCGTTTATTGAGGTCTCTCGGAGGTCTCGAACGTTGATTTCGTTATACTCGCATTTAATTTCCCGCGAGTGACTGGACTTTGCGAAGCGGCCGCTTGTGGAATTCTAGACGCGGAGTTTTGACATTTGGTCGAGAGGGGATTGCGTAGATGGCAAGAGCCTCGGAATTGATAATCCTTTCACGATTTTCATTTTCGAAGGAGAGACTATGTTTCCGTTACTCTTTTAGGCATCGATTTTGTCGTAACCGTTTTTGACCCCAACAGTAATCTATTCTTATTTCGGAACCTTATCGAGAGTCTATTGTTTGTTCTTAAGAAACATTAATAAAGCTAAGCATTGGATCGCTTATCTTTTAGCTCAAACGGAATTCATCCCACTTCGTCTTCTTCATCTTTTCCTTCTAAACTTAATTAGATTTAGGTGTGAGGTTTAGTTTGACAGTATCTTCTATTTAAAAAATGCTCAGTCATTGAGGTTAGTATACTCCTGTTAAGTAAAACACTTTATATAAAGGATTAATTGAGTGTATATTACAAAATGAGAATGTATTTAGGAATCAAGGAAAGAGAAAAAAACATTTTTTTCTCACTCATTAGAAAGTTTAAAGTGCCCTTGCACTTGCACTTCACTCATCCTTCCTCTTTTTTTTCCTCTTTTCTCCTTCCAATTTCTCTTTATCTTTTGTTGTTTTTCTACAGGTTTTATTTTTAATTTATTACTTTGAATATGAAAAAAATTTTCTTTTTTCATATTTCATAACTTGGATTTTTAAAATTGAAAATATATTTACTTATGAAATTTATAATGATGTTATATATAACTTATTTGCAAAATAGTATTTCTTTTTTATAGTAATACAACTTTTATATATTGTACACTTTTTCCTTAATTTTTGATCAAAGGTGCATTTAATAGTTATACTAACTTAAAATTTTATCTATCTTTCTTTTACGTAATTACGGAATAGTAGTTCTATTTTCATAGTAGTTTTATTTTTTCGTATTTTATCAATTTTGATATGCATTTTTCTATACGCAGAACAATAATTTTTTAATATATTTTATAAAATCATTTTCATTTTTTTCTTAATTATAACCACTCTCCGTACTGTTGACCCTTCCTCATAAAAAATAGTATGTCTATTAAAATAGACAATCTATTTATTTACTGATCGTCAAATAATCTTGAACTTTTACAAATGATGGTTTAAGGCTTCCTTTATTGAATTGAATTTAAATTTTAATATTGATATACGCCGTTTCTAATTTTAATTTCATTCCTTTTTAATTTTAAATATTAGAACCTTAATATTTTACCGTTGTAGAATTAATATTTTACAGTAGTTCTATTTCTGGGAAATATGTTTCTCTTGTACCATTTAACAAATATATATCCGTTTTTAAAATTTAAAATATGATTACTGCGGAAACAAAAAAACTTTTTTTTGGATATTTACTTTTTTTATTTACTATTTTAAAACAAATACAAATGCAAATAAATTATAGGAGGGGTTTTATGTAAAGAGAAGAGAGAAAAATAGAAAAAAAAATTAAAAAAAAAGAAGAAAAACCCTCTCCCACTCGCCGAGAAAGAGGGAGTAAAGATTTTAAGTGGCAAAAATTGCATTAATATTTAAATATCAAAAAGCAATGGTCATATACCTAAATACTATTTACTCTTGTAATATTGGCTTAAGCCCTTATATAAAAATATATTTTTAACTTTGTTAGAAATTAAGCTTGCATAGTCACTAATTTGCTCTAAAAAATCACCAATTAATAGGATCATCAATTTACAATTTATTTGACTTATTTAATGAGCCTAGAACGAGGTATTTTTAAAAAAGACGATAGTCTCATATACTCTCCATTCTAAAACAAATCTCTCAAATGCTCCCTTTATAAAATAGAATTTTTGTTTCTATTTATTTTAAAAAGAAAAAGGGTGAAAGACGATTTTATCCCCATATATTTGAAACATCAGGTAACCCTAATTCCCTCTTCTTTGTTTTTATCAACGAGACGCCACGCTAATTTTCATTATTCCTTTTTCATTTTCTCTTTCTTCTTCTTCTCTTCTTCTTCCTCTGAGATTTTCTGGGTTTTTCTTCTTCTTCTTCGAATTTAGGGTTTTTATCCATGAAATCTTCTTCTTCTTCGTATGTTTTTCCNTTCTTCTTCTTCTTATGTTTCTTCTGGGTTCTTTGTCATTTCGATTCATCATCTTTGGGTTCTTTTTCTTCATTTTTCTGGATTTAGGGTTCATCATCTTTGGGGTTATTTTTCTTATAGTCTTCTTCTTCAAATCCTCTTTTTCGTGTTTATGGATTTGTTCCTCCTCTCTCTCGGGTTCGATTGAGGGTTTCTAAAATCCTCTTCTAATTTTGATAATCGATTTCTTTGTGTTCCATGGAGAGAGAGTAAAATTCGTCATGACTACTTTCTGGGTTTAAACTTTTTCTCCCTGCAAATCATTCTTCTTCTGGGTAAACTTACGAAACTCAGAAACAGTTTTACCAAGTTGTACAACATGAATTGTATAACTCGGTATAACTGTCTGTAAATCCATGTTGGTTGTACCATTTACAAGCAGTTATACCAAGTTGCACAATTCATATTGTACAACTTGATAAAACTGTCTTGGGATAACCCAGTATAATTACACAGAGTTGGACCAAGTTGTACCATTTACCCAGTATAACTACGTATAATTGGACCAGTTGTACCTCGATAATTTAATTTAAAATTTGAAATTCGAAATTGAAATTTGAAATTTGAATTTTTTTTAAAAAAAATCGAAGGGCAAAATCGTATTTCTATTAATTCATTAAGAGTAGAGGAGTATGTAGATTAATGAGGAGTATAGTAGACTCATTTTCAACATTTAAGAGTATTTGAGATTTTAACCCAATTTACATGCTCCTATACATATATACATGGTGGAGGGTTATATTGTACATTGAAACTTGATGGTTTGATCGGCGGGTTTTTGAGATTGTTGATAAATTAAGTTGCAAAAAATCACATGGAGGATATTTTGCTAAAAAACCATTTTATATTTGTACAAACTGCATTATTTTGATGGCTTTTTTTCATCTTAGTCTTCGTGTGGACCATTAGAAATCATAATCATGCATTTGAGTATTCTTTTTGTTAGAAAAATCCTTAGCAATGATTATTCAAGATTAACAAAAGAAAAAAACTAAGATTTGAAATTAAATAGCTCATGAGAGAGCTTTATTGTGCAAGAAACTAAAGAAAGGAAAAGCTTCAAGTTGTAACCAAGCTTAAGATAGTTTTAGATTCAAAGTTTCATTAAGAGCAAGAAGAGAGTTGCACAAAGTGGCAACTACCAAAGATACTTCATAATTTGTTTCTACACATATATATATATATATATATATGAACCTAAACTTGCTAAGAACCCTAATTACATGGGCTTTTGAACATATGGTGAACTTTGGTGTTGGGCTTGTTGGTATTGTCTTTGCCTTTGTCTAGTACTCCCCTGCAAACTTAGCGTAGGTGGATCTCAACGGAGCTAAGTTTGAAAGTGCAATCTTGATAGAAGCATGAGTAGTCGAAGCTTGATCATTAGAAGATGTAGAAACATTCTCGATTCATCATCAAGATAGAAATTAGCATGAGATTATTTGGTCATATACTTGTAGAGTATCGCATGGCTCACTCAGAGGTTTCTCTTGAACTTGACGGCTTAGTCGATCTCATTCAGAGGTACATTGTGACATTTCTTTCTCATAAAGAGTCTGAGTTATCCTTACTCGCTTAACTCTACCAAGTCTTCCCGTGACAAATAAGAGTGTCTCACAGCTACTGCAAACCAGTTTTCTCACTATTTGCTTCCTATATATATTCCAGCAACATTCTGGATTTTATCAATCTAAGTTTCTCTTTGGCATTTCACCAAACAACTTGTGTGCATCAAGCAAATCCCTTATACTTCCAACAATAATTAAAAGAAACTTGCATCCTTAGCATATCACTGCAAACCCACGAGCTCACCAAAAGGAAACCATTATGATTTGTCGCAATCCAAACAGCCTATTTCATTCTAGTTTCATGATTCCGAACCTAAGTCTAGCCATCTATCATGCCATTTTAAAGCTATCACATTATCAAAGTAGAGCCAATTTACCTTCATACAGTGATGGAGTTTCCTCTAGCTTCTTCATGTTGGTCTCATTATCCTGAACATTAGATCTGCTCAAAAGTTATAGTCCCATTCACTGATATCATTCACTGATCTCTGGATTCTCGTTGTTATCTCATAGTAGATGGAAGAGTTTAAGGTATCAACAGATTTGAGAAGTAGCTCCATATCAGGTCCTGGATACTTGATTTATATATTAATTAAATGCCCAGGAGATGAGAGTGTGTTAAGCAATCCACACGAAGCCCTAAGCTGACACCAAATCTCGGCCTCCCTTCAACTCCATAAAGCATCCTAAACATTCTTTTCTCTGCATTTTGTCTTACAAGCACCATGAGCAATGAGATAGAGACATAAACCTCAGACAAAACTCGTTTCCTCCTTCTGCGTAAGGTCCATCTCGCTGAAGTTTCGGCACCAGTCTCCACATACTATGAAACGAAATCAATTTCGTGGATGAGGGAATCTGTTTTGGAAACTTCTTCTGGAAATCTTCAGGACTCATTATTTGATATCACTCTCTGACTCTTCCTTCCCTCAGTCCGCATCCAAAAGTGACAAAAATTCAACGACTTATAAATCATGATGTTCTTCGTTATTTACCTACATCTCTGCTTCTTTTTCCTCACAGAACATGAGAGAAGCTCAAAGCTCAAGCCTTTGCTTTTGGGAGAATGAGAGAAAAAAAACAGATCTTAGGCAAGGACGTCGACTATATATTCGAGCGTTGCATATGCTCCATGAGCAAGAGCTTGTGTGATTTCAGATTCTTCTCGATTAAGCAAAAATCGGTTTTATCGTAGCAAGTTGGAAATCACGATGAGATTCACAGGAGGCAAAGAGGCTTGAAGATGATGAGAATGATCCCAAACAATCGTTTGGCTCTGATACCATGTTAGAAAATCCTTAGCAATGATTATTCAAGATTAACAAAAGAGAAAACTAAGACTCGAAATGAAATAGCTCATGAGAGAGCTTTATTGTGCAAGAAACTAAAGAAAGGAAAAGCTTTAAGTTGTAACCAAGCTTAAGATAGTTTTAGATTCAAAGTTTCATTAAGAGGAAGAAGAGAGTTGCACAAAGTGGCAACTCCCAAAGATACTTCATAAATTGTTTCTACACACACACACACATATATATATATATATATATATATATATGAACCTAAACTTGCTAAGAACCCTAATTACATGGGCCTTTGAATATATGGTGAACTTTAGTGTTGGGCTTGTTGGTATTGTCTTTGCCTTTGTCTAATAATTGCATCTATAAATGTAACTCTTTTTTATGATCAGGAAGTCGAAAAGCCGTGGGGTTTTAATTCTTTAGAATAGGGTCAGACCAGATAATTAAGATATTCGTCTTTAGCGAATGAACTCCTCCCGACACAATTTGAACAATGACTTCCTCTTTTAATAGAAAGATTTTCACCATTAAACTAACACTTCGCTGGTCATATAAATGTAATTTGGATTTATAGAAACGGACATTACCAAATTTAACGTAACTGCTTTCTTTAGTTTTTTTTGTCAAATCTGCTTTCTTTAGTTTACCATTTCAGTATATATCCTCGAGCATATCGATCTTTGGTCTGGTTTTTTTTGATAAAATGCTTTTAAATTAAATTAAAGAAAAAGACAAAGTTTACAAAGCCTCATAAGGTAGTTGAAATAAAAGCCCAAAAGGAAACACAATCATTGGAGGGTATGATTTTTAGTAGCCCACTAAATAGAACATTAGGCCCAAACCCTAGTTAATGTGAACGATGAAAAGGAGTTCTTTCCTTCTTTTGTTGCAGGAGACGGTGAAATGAGAAAGAGCTTGGCAGTGAGAGATATGAGTGATTAAGCAGTTGATAACCATGATTGCTTGGATTCTCGTTTTTGTAACTGTGGATTCGATTTCTTATAAGCGAGTCAATCTCACGATTAATTTCTTCAATGCTCCCGAATTGAGTGTGGTGGAGACGTGAATTTCTCTCTTTCTAGAGGCAATATGTGCATGCTTGCATCACAAGGAGGAGTAGTCTTTTTTGCAGCCTGTTCCATCTTAGATTTCGGATGGTTACAAGGATAGACTCCCAATCCAATAACCTCCGAAAACCACATCTTAGTGACAGGAAGCTCCAGATCTCTGCCGAGTAGCTGCACAAAAAGAAGAGAGTTACACAGGAGGCAGGAAGGTTGAACTTGTATACCCCAAGAGATCATTTTATCAAACGTGGGACATCTATTCAAGCAGATCAACCATGTCATGAATCGATGTCGAGGTATTCCACCAGAAAACCAAATCTCCTTATGCCAAATAACCTCATTTTTCCTGTCTTTGAGCAGTTCATAAATCTGACCCGTATTGTACCTTGATGACTTTTTTCCCCAGGGCACCAAATGACCTTGTCGTCTTCTTCAAAAATAGTGATAGACGACAGATAAGTGTAGATGTTTATTTGTCAATCTGTCCTGGCCGACGGGAGTGACCATCCGCCATTTGACCAAAGATCCTTCAGTGTAGCAGATTGGCAAATTTCTTGCCGGCCATTAGCAGAGAATGCTAAGTAAATGTCTAGTCTTCCATAGGGTGACCAATTGCTGCTCCAGTAAAAGGTGTTTTCTCCATTACCAACAGTTACTTTAATCCAATCATAAGTCTTTTCCCTTAGTTTGATGAGCTCATTGGCCAGCCATGTGTGTTTCTGTTTTGTGTTAATAATTCAAAGGTTATTAATATATCCTTGTAGGACTTTGGCGATAAACCAATCTGCCCAGATGGAACCTTTAGCAAAAAACTGTAGCCAAATCATCTTGAGCGCACAAGCTGTGTTCCAGTTTCTCAGGTTCTTTAAACTCAATCCTCCTTCAGGTTTAGGACATGTCACACTATCCCATGACACTTTTGCAGCAGACCTTTGTTCAATTTTACCACTCCAAAGGAATCTCCCACACAGAGAATCTATTTCGTCAATGATACCCATAGGAAGAATGAAGGATCTGGCCCAAAAGTTGGTTATACCAGCTATGACTATGGAGAGAAGCTGAGCTCTTCATGCGTAAGATAGAGATTTAGTTGCCCAAGACAAAAGTTTGTTTTTGATACCTTGGATCAGATTTACACAATTTGATGAAGATAATTTTTTGTGCAGAGAGGAACTCCAAGGTATCTAATTGGCAAAGAAGTTGTTACTAATCAAGTTGCTTCTGAGATTCCAGAGATCTCTTCCTTCGTCAACCCTCCAGAAAAGAAGCATGTATTTCCAATACTTAGAGCCAACCTTGATATTTGTTCAAAGTCTCTCAGCACTTGAAGATCCCCTTGCATAGATTCCAGAGATCCCTCACAAAATATCAAGAGATCATCGACAAAACATAAGTGTGTTAGCTTAGTCTTTTTACACCTTTGGTGGTACCCAAACATTCCTTCTTCAGTAGCCTTATTTAAGCTTAAACTTAGGCAGTTCATCACCAAAACAAAGAGATAAGGGGATAAGGGATCACCTTGTCTTAGGCCCCTCTTTCCTTTAAAATAACCTACATTCTGGCCATTAAAGCCAATAGTAAAAGAAGCAGTTTGAATGCAGGCCTTTAACCAATTGATGTAGTTCTGAGGGATATTCAAAGCTTCTAGGCAACCAAATAGGAATTCCCATCTGACCGTATCAAAAACCTTAGCTATGTTGACTTTTATTAAGATTCGTTTAGCTCCCTTAGGTTTATGATAGTTGTGAACCACCTCTGCAGCTAAAAGTGTGTTCTCAATCAGAAGTCTACCCTCAATAAAAGCCGTTTGGTCAGGTAGGATAACCTTTGGGAGGATTGGTTTTAGCTTTTGAACCAAGATCTTTGAGATAGTTTTATAAATTGTGTTGCAACAGGCAATTGGACGGAAATTAGATATCCTCATGGCACCTTGTCTCTTTGGGACCAACGCCAAAGTGGTGGCATTCACAGCCGAAGGGAGAAACTCTGTACTGAAAAAGGTAAGGACACTTTCTTGTAATTCTGAACCCATAATGTCCCAAGTATGCTTGAAAAATGCTGATGTAAAACCATCAGGCCCTAGTGCCTTGTTTGGATTTAGTCTGAGAATGACCTTTGTTATTTCTTCTTTTGTAGGGACATAACTCATTCTGTGCCTGATCTGGTTATCACATCTGAACTGTAGCAGACTGCTAAACCACTAGAGAGAGGCTGCAACCTGAGGAAGGCAGGGAGGGCATAAGATGCTAGAGAAGTGGGAAACCGCAATGTACCCCATTGTAGAGGGATTTTAGGAGGTAAGACCAGATGAGTCAGATAAGCATCTGATTGAATTATGAGACCCTCTAGTTTTTACGGCTCTATAGAAAAAAAGTTGTGTTCATGTCCCTATCTTTTAGCCAGTTAATTCTTGATTTTTGTCTGAAAAAATCTTCCTCTATACTCCGCAGGAATAACCATTTCTGATGGGCAACTTTTTAAGCATTGAAAGTGTTGGCAGAAGGACTTGAAAGAGCTTGCACTTGAGCATCCTAGAGAGTGGCAAGGAATTCAGAAACTCTGCTTTGGATGGCTGAAAAATTTTCTTTGCACAGGGTTTTCATATAGGGTTTCAAAGTTTTCATCTTGTAGCAGAAATAAGATAGGTTTTGCGCAATTGAACCAGCTTGTTCCCATTGGTTAGCAACAATTTTTTTGAAACTGTGATGTTTTATAAGGAAGTTGAAGAACCTGAAAGGCCTGATGCCTGGTCTTGGGAGAGGACCATTCAGATCCACTACACATGGACAATGATATGAAAATTCTGGAGGGTTAAAGGTTGCTACACTGTCAGGTAGAATCTGCAGCCAAGTCTGATTAACCAAAGCTCTATCTAGCTTCTTCGTAATTGGAATCTCAGGTTGATAGTTGGTCTAGGTGTGAAGGGAGCCAAAGAAACGAAGATCATCTACATCCAAAGTAAGGCATACATCTTTCAATTTAACCATGTCTAGTGATAAACAGGTGACCGATTAAGAGGAGTGTTCTGCCGGGTGCAAGATTTGATTAAAGTCACCTCCAATAAGCCAAGCCGTAGAAATAGGTGACTGATCTTTAGTCTGTTGTTATAAGCGATGTGTTCTTTGTGTGCCAAATGCCAAAACGACCATAAAACATAGAATTTTTCTGTTTAACTAATGATATTTTTATTTTTATTTTTTTAAATTAAAGAGCATAACAAAGTTAAAAGTTAAACAAAAATATTGAATTACTAAAATATTTTTGGACAAAAGGAATTTAAAAAGCAAACATTATTTTTGTACGAGAGTCCATAATAATATTAAATCCCTTTTGTGGTGGTATTCTTTCTTTTAATAGCACTAATATAGCAATATACTATTAGCATAACAAACTCTTACATCCAGTATTGATTTGTTAAAACATCGTCTAATTTTGGAACAAAAATAATCTCTCAAAACATCATCTATTGAAAACACAGAGGAAGTAGATACAAAATTTACATCTAGATATATATAACCTCGGATCACATGTATCCCAAAAATTCACTTTGTTTACGTCAAAAACTTAATTTACAACCGAAAAAATTATTAATTTATCGATGTATTAATTTATCCAACATTAATTTATAGCTTTTATAATTGTTTTTTTGGACTTACGTTAAATAATTAATCTAGGAAAATTAGCCAGCTAATTGCGTGTCTCGTGGATTTTTTTTGATAATGAGTTTTTTTTTAATGTATTTCTTTTATTTTGTTACATTCCATCTCTCTATAAATAAAAGTTTTCGAGGTGCATACTCAATCATAACTTATGACTGATAAGTAGGCTAAAATGGATTCAAGATTCATCGACACCATTTCTTCCTTAAGGTTCTTTTTTCCAATTCATCATCATCCCCCACATACATATACATAATCTTTTGTTGGTTTAAATATTCAATACATATTGTTACGTTTCACGAGCTTTTAACTAATTAGCAATTAGTGGATTGATCCATGTCACTTATGTATCAGTTAGTTTCATGTATCAGTTAGTTTTGGATATCGGATCCTCTCCGCATATATAATCTTGTTTTGTATATATATTACTTTATGTATCATGTATTTAACGATATATATGCATATCGCGATGTAGCTTTAATGATGAAATGAGCGACAATGGATATGGGCTTGTGAGAGCTCTCTGTATGAGTGGTGGAGATGGAGTCAACAGTTACTCCGCCAATTCTCTTCTTCAGGTTCTTCAATATTTTATTCTCCCTTTTTTTGATAGGAAGCATTCTCCTTTTATTTTAGGGTAGATTTATAAAATGGCCACACAAAAAAAAACAATATTTAAAGATATGGTCATTCTATATTTTTCATTTAAAAGTAAAAAAAATTGAGGGACAATTTGTCTACTTTGCCTCTATTTTTGGTTGTTTATCTCTTTTTTTAATACCTTTATCCCCACTAAACTTTAAATAGATTTATAGATTTATACATATATTGAAGCAAAATTGTAATAACACAAAAAAATGTAGATTTTTTTCTCTATTCAACGTATTTTGAAATTTTCAAAACAAATATATATTTTACAAATAGTCGCAAATAATGATAAACAGTACGGCGAGAGACTATTTTTTGGTAGTCGTACTATTTTTTGCGTGCCTATAAATTGCACAAATAACCAATTACCAAGGGGAGGGTAAAAATATAAATTTATCAATTTATAACTATTACATAGACAAATATCAAGAAAAAAGAAAAACAAATATGTATTTTGCAAATAGTCGTAAATAATGATAAACAGTACGGCGAGAGACTATTTTTTGTAGTCGTACTATTTTTTGCGTGCCTATAAATTGCACAAATAACCAATTATCAAGAGGGGTAAAAATAAAAATTTATCAATATATAACTATTACATAGACAAATATCAAGAAAAAAGAAAAAAGCTTAATATACATAAAACAAAAATTTAGGAAGTGGTATATCATAAGACAAAAAATTCAAATGAAAATGAAAAAAATAACATGATATGAAAAAAATATCACAAAACAAAGTTTTGGGAATGAGTATTTAATTTTAAAAAAAAACTAAATAAAAAAAATTATGATACGGGAAAAATAGTCAGACTATTTGAAATCTATCTGATACAGACAGACTATGTGATCGGTGTTGTTATTAAAATAAAAAAAATAAAGCAAGTGGGCCCAGGGATATAATGACATTTATACACATTATACACACTGATTTTTTTTTATGGCTATTTAGCTAAATATGTGTTTTTTTGTTGTCATGGGACCTAATTCCCCTTTATTTTAAACAAGAGTATTTGTCACTCTTATTTAACGATACTAAAAAATTATGATAAATTCGATTTTCTCGTTGATGCAATTACTTTTTTTTTCCAGAAATTCGTATCATATTTCAAAAGTAACTTAATTGTAATTATTCTATTAAAGTGACACATAGGGAAAAATAATTATTTATTATTTGTTATCGAAATTTTAAATTTGTTTTTGTTTTCGCAACAATATAAAATCATGTTTTTTTGTTCATCTTAAATATATTGTATCATTTTAGTTATATGGTTTTAATGCAAAAAATATTTTTGTTTAAAACGAAGGAAAAATCTCTAATTATATATATGACGAGAAATATATCTTCTTTGGTTTTCAGAGAAGAGTTTTTTCAATGGCCAAACCAGTCTTGGTAAAGACCACAGAAGAAATGATGATAAATTTAAACTTTCCTAAGTACATCAAAGTTGTTGAACTAGGTTGTTCTTCTGGACAAAACGCTTTCTTGGCTGTCTCTGAGATCATCAACACCATCAATATGTTGTGCCAACGATTGAATCAAACCCCACCAGAAATCGATTGTTGTTTGAATGATCTCCCAGAAAACGATTTCAACACAACCTTCAAGTTCATACCATTCTTCAACAAGGAGCTCATTATCACAAACAAACCATCTTGTTTCGTCTATGGAGCTCCAGGTTCCTTCTACTCTAGGCTCTTCTCTCGCAGTACCATCCATTTCATACATTCCTGTTACGCACTCCATTGGCTCTCCAAGGTATTTACAAATATACTGAAGATTTTGTTATACATTTTTTACATATGTAAACATTTGTTATTCAACTAATGGAATGTTTTGTGTTGATGATGAAAGGTTCCCGAAAAACTCGAGAATAATAAAGGGAATGTGTTTCTAACAAGCTCTAGTCCTCAAAGTGTGTACAAGACTTATTTGAATCAATTCCAAAGAGATTTCACGATGTTTCTAAGGGCACGCTCTGAAGAAGTTGTGTCTAATGGACGTATGGTTCTCACTCTAAACGGAAGAAAGACTCTTAATGATCTATTGTATAGAGATTGTTGTCACCCTATGACATTGCTGTCAAAATCACTAAGGGACTTAGTCGTCGAGGTATATATAATTATATATTAAATCTAAGTATTCATGCTAGAAGAGAACCAACGTTATGCGCGAATCTTGTTTTGTTTATATTTTACATATTCATTATTATTTGTTTAAATTTAAACACCGTCATTATTGCAATCTTTATGTATAACAGGGGCTAGTGAGTGAATCAAAACTGGATGCATTCAACATGCCATTTTATGATCCGAACGTACAAGAACTCAAAGAAGTGATACAAAACGAGGGCTCTTTTGAGATCAATGAATTGGAGACACATGGATTCGATCTCGGCCATAGTAAATATGAAGAAAATGGCTATGAAGCAGGCCATCACGAAGCCAAATGTATAAGAGCAGCCACTGAGCCAATGCTCGTTGCTCATTTTGGAGAAGACATTATCGATGCTTTGTTTGACAAATGTGCATATCATGTAACTCAGCACGCCAACTGCACAAGCAAAACGGCTATAACTCTTGTCGTTTCATTGACTAAGAAACAAATAATTTAAGTCTATGTAAATGTATTTGTTTGTATTCAATATCTACGGTTGTTACCTTACGACTCGTGTGATGATATGATGGGACAATCTTTTTTTTTTTTTTTAACGTCTTCCCATTAGCTTATGAAATTTGTTGTTCAACATACAGAAGTTCCTCCAAATCAAAAGGAATAAAATTATAATATATCGAAGATGCTCGTCGTAGAGGTTTCTTAGCCAGTTTGTCCGCAACTTGGTTGGAAGCTCTTGGTATCCACTTGAAATGTACTTCTTGGAATCGTTCACACCACATCGCCACATCAACTTGTAAATTTTGTGAAGCGAAATGATGTTGTTGTCGTTGAACAATATTGACCACCGTTTTATTGTCACCTTCAAATATACAATTACGATATCCTCGTATCCAAGTTTGTTGTATTGCGATAAGGAGAACTTGCATTTCCATATCTGTAGAATCGTGAGACGGTTTCCTGTAGACGTGTCAGCACATACAAAACAACCATTCTCGTCGCGGATTATCTAACCCGCGCGTGATATGCCATTTGTATTTCGTGAAGCATCATAGTTGCATTTAACAAAATTTGGCGGAGGTTTTTGCCACTGCATTGAACGTTGTGCCCTTGTCGAGCACGCATTGGATGAACTGTGGTGACACTGCTCCATTCTAGAGCATCATCCTTTGCACTTTGTAAATCTTTGAACCATTCTTGATGCTGCCTCTGATATGTAAGTATATTTCTACTCTTCCATAATCTCCAAAGGATCCAAAATGGAAGGTGCCTCTGATAATCTGAAGCCAAGGGGTTATTATGGACATCAAGTAGAAGCGTGATCTTACCTTCAAAGGAGAGATCGGGATCATGTAATTGAGGGATGCCAATGCCTGAACCTCGCCAAACACGCATGGAATGCTCACAAAGAAATAACATATGATTTATGGTTTCCACCTCCGTACAACATCGTCGACACAGACTGTCTGTAGAGATTCCTCGAGACACAAGTGAGGATCCAGTCGGTAACGCGTTAGAAAGACAACGCCAGAGGAAATGCTTGAGTTTTGGTGTAATACGCAGTTTCCATATCGCTGATTTTATCATTGGATTCCCAGGAATTGGCAGGAGAGGATTTGATTCGTGCCCAAGATGTCTTGCAAGCCAGTAGCCCGACTTAACCGTATACATACCATCTTGATTATAATGCCAGCCGATCCGGTCATTGGATTTGCGTGTAGCGAGATGAATAGATGAAATATGCTCGACATCCTCCAAAGTGAACATCGAATGAAGTTTTGCTAAATCCCAACCTCCGGCCTCGTCAAATAATTGAGAAACAGTTTGTACTGGTATTACCGGCCCGATAAGTTGCTTCGGCGGTCTTGGGTGATGAAGCGATAGCCATTTGTCTTCCCATATCCGCGTTTGTTGGCCATCACCAAAAATCTTACGCGACAAGGTAAATCTTTTCCAAGCAATAAAGATTTCCAGACAAAGGATGGTTTCTGACCTTTTGTTGTAAAGATGATGGGACAATCTTTATAAATATATTGTTGTTGTAATATGTTACATTCTGTTTGATTTTTATAAGTTCTTTAATAATGTATGAGTATATGAGACGAGAATAGTTAATTTGGCACATGCAATAATATCTTTTGTGACTAACAAAGTATTAGCTCGTCAAAAGCGAGTATCTTATTTGGTTTGACCCCATAAAGATTCACGGGTTCTGAACCTCCTGGTCAACAAAAAAAAAATAAAAAATAAAAAAATAATATCCTTTGTTTGGTTTCTTGTAGTTATCATTTTGGAAGTCTGGTTATTCATATTTGAAATCTTTTGTTGGGAAAGTTGTAAAGTTAGAAGAGTTGGATCAGGTTTGAAAACAAATTACAACTTGGCGAAAAATAAAATATGAAGTGAGACAGTGAGAACTAAGAAGAGCCAAGTATTCCTCTGCTTGTCGCACCGTGCAACCACCCTCGGGATTTCTCTATCTCGTCGATTTCCTATGGCTAATTTCGTAAGATTCATAACTTAACAGCATACCGAAGCTAAATTAAGTAGCTACTCTAAGATTATTATATTGTGGATGTCGAATCCAATACTTACAGTTTTTTTTTATAATCAAAACGAGGGAGATTGTGGGAAGAATCCCGTTTTGAGCTTAAGAGAATTGATCTAAAGATAATCGTATTGATGTTGATTGTTTACAAATGATTCGCAGAATACAACAACAGATTACAAAAGATAGATCATGAATGCGATGGAGTTTTCTGTGTTTTCTTTTACTGAATTCGAGTGTCCAAAAGAGGTCTCCCTTAGCTTTAGCCTTCTTTCTCTTTAAATCGATGTCTCTGATCTCTCCTCCATCTCAACTTCTCCCTTGATTCTTTCCCTTGTTCTCGGAACCAACCTTCCCATCCTCAAGGCTTAGTCTTCTCGCGTTCACCTTTCTATTTGGGCCGCGTGAATAGACCATGAGCTATTGTTAATGGGCTTTTTTGGGTGGATCGGAATCCAAGCCCAACATATATCTTCTTTAGTTTTAATCTACTAGAGTTGAATTCGCGTTGTGCGTGGATATATTTGTAACACCCGAACATCCCGGTTCGGTGTTAACCGGTGAATACCGAGAAAATCCTTTCGCAAAACCACCAACTTCCACTTTAAACGTCACTTCTAACTACTAACCTTGCAAAACAAACACAAAAGGGGAAAAGGGAAAAGAGAGAGGGGTGAGTGACTTTCCGACACAAATCACTTAGTGAGAACCTACACTAGACCTCATCGTCTAAAACCTAGCTTAACCCAGAAGTCTAAACCTAAACCGCAACCCACAATCAAACATCTATCGTGATGCACAAGCTACTACTCATATTCACAATAACATCATTCTCATCACAACATTCACATCCACATCATTCTCAATCTCATACTCATACTCGAGCCCATACTCTTTTGCTCTTTTACCCTTTTCATACTCGTGCACTACCCAACGTCAGGGTACTTCTTCCTTTCCCCCTTTGTTCAATGACATCCCAATATTCACAATCAACATCAGGAAGCACATCACCAATTTAGCATGTAAATCAGTATCTCTTCCGAAATTCTCAAACAATGTCGTATTATCGTCATTGAAACAGTTCTAGTTTCTCATCACATCAATCACATTCATCTATCTATACTCGACTTAGCGACCAAACACACAATCGCACTCTAGGCGTATAGAAGTATCATAACACATACATAATACAAGTTATATATTTGTGCCGAGACATATAGCTCGACACTGGCCGGTTTAACTCTAGACTACCTGTAACACCCGCTAACAAGATTAGGTCAAAGTCAACTCAATTGGTTGCAAAACAATCAAACAAGAACATGCACCACCAACTAAGTAACTCTTACCCACGTCTTTGGTCAGAGATGATACAACTACATATCCAAAACATTTAATTTGAGGATGTTAGAACACATCCGAGTTCCCTAGATCAATATCTGAATATGTGTATCCTAACAGAATCAAGCTAAGGCTTTGCAACCCTAGTCTGAATCCATTAGTTGGTTCATCCCGGATAAGGACTACTATCATATGAAACCCATGAATTCTTTACAAAACATACTTTATATATATCATTTAGGTTTAAACCATATTAAACACATATATGCTCGGCCGATATTGTAAACATACTACTTATTACAAACGTACTTTTTCTTTGAAAAAAGGCTTCAGGACCCGCTTACTATTAAACTAGGGTTACCTGCAAAACGAAAAGTCTAATGAGCAACTATTTTGCTCAGTGAGTTCGATTACATATTTCCTCCCATTCCCACATACAATGATCTTAATCACGTATATAACAATTCAAACATATCAAGAATTAAATCACAACCATCCACTCGCTCTTGAGTGGTTGATCTCGTGGGATCATCGAGGCTTGCCCATCGCCATTGGTAATTCCACCCACCGTAATCAAAATCCAATCAACATCCCTTCTTGCGCCCATTGACTCTAGACACAAAGTTTAAAAAGCCTATGACCCGAATCACACACACTTGTCGCATCGTCATGCAGCTTTGCCGCACCAGTCGAGGGTAGTTGGCCCTATCACCGTGCTCAACATAACCCGCCAGGACTAATTTTGGTACGGCCCCGACAAGCTATGACCTCTAGGTGGATACCAATGACTCTCCTGACACTTTACCTGAGTGTCAGACTTACACTACGGGTTCCTCACCAAGCGAACCCATCACAATCAAATTCGGATTCCTCACCAAGCGAACCCGGGACAAATAAGTCATATTGTTCAAACCGAGGTTTAAAAAATATAACGCCATTATCATGCATGCCATATCACATTAAATTCATCACATATAATAATATGTTATACCCTCCGAGCCAAAGCCCGAATGATATAATCCAATATCTCTCACAGCATGCATGCATCACGAAAATCATCAAATATCACATGAACAACATGTCATCAATCATTATTCTCATTAATTGTTTTCCTATGTTCGTCCATATACTTATCATTTTTCATGTTTCTAAGGTTCCACACATATCACACAAATTCTATTGTTTTGTAGGCGCTAACCGTACAAAAACATACAACTTTATAACCGAGACTCACCTTAGGGTTCGGATTACGTGGTCGAAATGGGTCCAGTAAAATTTCACCTCTTACGGAAATTTTGACAGAGCTTTGGACCTCTAAACCTGTAGTTTAGGTCCATAGAAAAAGAATTCTCCATCTTTCGTTAGTCAGAAATGGGATCCGAACCTATTTTCACACTTAGGTTACTAAACGACAAGAGAAAACTAAAGCTGGAAACTTTTTCCTGAGAATTCCTTCGCGGACAGGTTTTTCCACGATCGGAACAACTTTTGCTACGGTCGGACAAGATTTTCACGGTCGGAACAAGTTTTCTCTTGTGAAAATTTCATGTTATGGTTAGAGGATGTGAAATACGGTCCTAGGGGTTTATATAGGGCTGGATGGTCGAGAGAAAACATTTTTCCCCAAGGAAATGCTTGTTCTCCCACAAGCACGAGGTGTCGGACCGATGGAAGCTGCAGGACATACTACTCGGTTTGTCTGCTGACATGTGTCCAGCTGCTTCTGCTGAAGCAAACACTCCTAGCAGGTGAAGCAAACGACCAGGAAAACAAGAAAGCTGCTCGGACACGCTGTTGTTTACGACTGGTGCCCATCCGATCGTGCCAGTACGTCCGTTACACGGATCTGACTGTGTCGTACACCATCCGGATGATCGAAAATTCCATTTCTTCGAGTAAAACTCAATTTTCTCTGAGAAAAATTCTCGCCACTTATTTACAAGGCCATTTTACCTTTGTCGACTCAAGGATAACTTTACCAACAATTTTTTCAATCATATGGGATATTTTATGTCGAACCGTCGGCATTTTCAATCCACTAAATTCCCCAAGGAATCTTCCCAAACCACCATTTCCTCCATAATCCAAACTTCAATTTTCCGAGCATTTCTTCCCCCCTCCCTTGAAGTATCTCAAAAGTACATGGCTTCCCATTCATCATCTTCCGATAACTTTTTCGGCAATACTTAAAAATATATCAACTAGCATTTTATTTTTAAACAGGGTTATTACACTACTGTTTCAACCCAAATTCTAGACTCAGAGAGAATAGAGTAAACCCTCACCTCGGCCACTTGTAGAAGAACAACTCTGAACTCAGCTTCCTTTTGGTGGACAGATTCTCTTCATTGACTTCGGAGGCATACTTCTCCTTTCATATGGATTCGAATCTGGTTTTCCTTTTACCAGTGGATAAATATGAGGGTCAACGACGTTCCTGTAGAAGATCAACCCAAGTCTTAACCTTTAGATGATCAAAACACTCTTTACACCAAAACGTGACAGATCTGAAAATCTGACAAATTCGTAGACATTAGGAAACGAAGGCATAACTCTGAAATTAACCGTTAACTACAAAATCCGACCGTTCATACTGAAGCACTAGATTTCCTCTAGCCACATCTACAGTTTCGCCTCGATCAGACACCATCTAAATAGCCGATCTTCCCTTTCTTCATGTCTGCTCGCAGATCCGATCTGCACAGATACACCTCGAGGGAATAGCCATAACTTTCATTAGGGAACTCCAAATGACAAACCTTTTGTTGGAGATGATAGTTCTAAGAGGAAGCACTTACTTTAGAAAATCCAAATCGATCCTCGATGATTTGGTTGGCCTTTCTTCTGTTCTCCCACGACATATCAATTATGTCTCCAAAGACTGCATGGATCATCTTCTTCTCTTCTCTTCTTCTCCCTCCCTAGGTTCGATCTCTCTCTCTCTCTCTCACACTCTCTGTGATGGCACAACACAAAAGAGGAAGATCTTTTAGGGTTTTGGTGGTTTAAATAGGATTAGGTTAGGGTTTCTTTGATGGACTTTAAGGTAAATGGGCTTTCTTTTAATAAAAGTTTAATTGGACCGGATCTTGCNGGTCTAGGATGTTACAATTCCCCCCCCCCCCCCTTAAAGAGAATTCGTCCTGAATTTTGTGTGAAGTCGTCCCGATTCCTTCCAGTGTGTCTCCGAGCATGCGCTTCTTTACTTTTCGGCGTTCGGTCAACGCCCTTACATGTTAACCTCCTTGTACTCATTTTGATCATTCCTCCTTCCAGATGTACCAAAATTGTGAATGGGATCCTTCCCTTCAACAATGTTAATCCTCATTACCTTAAGAGAGAAAGTCGCATCCCATGGGTAGTCTTCTTGGTCTTCATGGTGTTAGGTGCAAGTTGTTATCCAATACCTTCACGTTCTCAATTAGGTACCTTAGCATCTTAGATGCTTGAACGGTCATGATATGCAGAAAGATCCTATGGCTGCATAACATATTTTCCTTAGGGGATCCTATCGCACTCATTCTCCTCTTACATTCGTTTCCTGGGGTTCCTTAGCAATCAGGCATGGCTGCCGAGCTCCTTTAAACTCCTTTAAGCTCCACCGGAGGGTCAATCGTGGTACTGGGAGGAGTCACAGACGTACCCAATGCCATATCTCAACGTCCGTGTGGTCCCGAATTAGTTTCTCAACCTAGTTGTGTCCTTGCAGTTCGATGATTCATATTGTTGGGGTCAAAANCTGTCTCGACGAAATCGATGCCTGAAAAGGGTCTCGGAAACAATGTTTCCTCATTCGGAGATGGGAATCAAAAGGAAATCAGAAAGCTCCGAGATTCCCATCGTTCAGGCTGCCT
>OVAN01001123.1:0-44796 GCA_900406275.1 Anastatica hierochuntica | reverse complement strand
CGTTCACTTATATATATATATATATATATATATATATATATATATATATATAATTTCTTAAGCAATCTATTACAAGACTTGTTTAATCAGTTTTACACGACTTGCTAACACCTTAACAATCGCCACTGGACAATTCTTCATCTATCCAAGCTTACGTCTCTCTCCCGTATATCAGCAACTGCTGTAGAACGACCCAAGAACACTCACTCTTGAATTTATGTCTTCTTTAAAATCAGTTGTAAGTGTTGTTCAACCCCATAGATCCTTACACTATTTTATAGGCTGCTCCACATTTTTCAAAAACCCTAGCCCATAGGATCTTTAGGAAATCTCATATAAGAACAACATCTTTTTTGTGATTATACTTTTTCTTTTCTCTAAAGAATAAACTTTATCTCCAAGTTTATTCATTTTCTTGTTTGGCGCAGAGATACACGTAGATACACCTTATCCATATCAGTCTTGTTTTTCACATGGCTCCTCCACATCGCATGTTTCCTGGAACATCGTCCGATGCATCTGCGACTGCGACAACAGTTGCATCTGCGACTGCTACATCGACTGCACGCCCTAGAGTACCTCAGGCTAAATACTTGACATATACAAGCTCTTGCTTGCATCTTCACTACCAATGCTAATTCTCTTAATTACTCATAAAGACAGTAGCATCGTGAGTAAAAGGAAAATCTGAAAATTTAATACAAGACTTTTTTCTCTCTCTCGAAAAAGTGCACTCAAAAAACCTTAAATTAAATCGCCGCCTCAGTCGGCGATGGCCTAGGGTGGTCTTGCTACCATCGTCACTAACAGTCTCTTTCTCACATTTCTCTTTTCTTTCTTCTTTCCCCTCTATCTCTTCTCTCTAATGCCTCCTCACAGTGCTCGCCGATATGTTGCCAGTTATAGTCGCTCCTCCTTTGGCATCGCTGCCATGCGATGAGAGTTCTTGAAGCAACAGCGAGGTGAAGGCTTGGTGCGTCGTGATGGAGCTCTTTCTCGGTGTTTCTTCGAGGCAAGGCTAGATATGGCCAGATCTAGACATGGCAGTGGTCGATAGTATTCATGAGCGGTTCCTCTAGGCCGCCGTCGTTTCCTTTTCCGTCGTTGTGCTAGCTTATGCTGAAGACGAGATACTCTGGTTCTCGAATGGGTGGTGAGGTACCCATTGGCTTTTCACTGACCTTTAATTTACTTTCGTGTTCGGTATGAAGGCGTGGGAATTTTGTTTCCGTGGGTATATTCCTTGTTGGTAGTAGCAGGCTTCTGTCGGTGGATCTTCTCCTCGGTAAACACGATGGTTTGTCTTGTGTCTAGGAGCATGTATTGCCTTATCGAAGATCAAGTATTGGGTTCTGGTTCGAAGTGAGCAACAATGGTGGCATGCACTTGTAAGCTTCGTCTAAGCTTTTTTGTGTATTGGGAAGTCGATGTCATGTTCTCCAAGGTCGAAACACGAGAAACTTAGGAGGTCGGGGTGTTATCGGCCTAGTACTGTAAACTTGGTGGCGGCGTGTGAAACTTCCAGCTGTAACAAACTAACAACATGTGTTGTGGGTTCTTCTTTGGGCATCTCTTGTTGGTAGGTTCCTTCTCATCTTCGCAGATCCGACAAGTACGGAAAGCCTTGTTATTGGCTGCCTCTCCGAATAAAAGCGACTTTATGGACTGACAATGTGGTGAAGGTGGTTCGGCGAAGGTTTCTGCCACCTAATCGGAATAATCGGTTCCACGTGACGTTCAAGTAGGAGCAGCAGAGGAGTTATTTCAAATGGAGGGTGCAACGCAGGTCGAGACCTCATCGGGTTTCGGATAGACAATACCGCCATTTTGGGGTTTATCTCCATCGATGGTTGTTGTAAATCTCTATTTCGCGTTGGTAGTCGAGCTTAATATTGAGAATTAATTCTAGTTGTATGAAATAAATCATGCAAGATAAGAATTAATTCTTAATTATGTTGTGGCATTTAAATAATCATCAAAGACTATAAGAGGAAGGGAAGGAGACCCGTTGGAGACATGAAAGAAGCTTTTACTAATTTGGGTAATGAAAGTCACATGCTTAACTTAAGAAGAACAACAACAAGGAGATGCCATTTTTTCAAATCTCCTAGTCGTTGCCAACATGACAAAATGGTGTCACTTTCTCATTAATTCTTGTATTAGGATATTTAAATTGTCTCATTATTTTATTCATTTAGAAGCTCTATTTAAGAACACACATTTGTAATGTTTAAACTTATCTTGGAATAAAAATAATTTCCTTGATTCAAACTCTCTCTTCCCTCTAGCCTTCAAAGACATTCTACTCTCTCTTTAGCAATCGTTCTCAACTTCTAATCTCTACATTCTTACATGGTATCAGACCTTGATGCTCAAATTCTCTAAATTCTTCTCTAAATCCCTCTTTTATTCTACCTCATTTCTCATACTATTTCGCAAATCTCTCTCTTTCTAAATTTCTATACTTAAATCTTCTACTTTCTCTTCTCTAAACTCTCGGATTTTGAGCAAGAACATTCATAGACAACTCAAAGATCCTTGTAATTTCGGTCACTCTAAAAGGAGTGAACTATCTTTTATGGTCAAGGCTTGCAAAATCAGCCTTATGTGGTCGAGACATGTGGAAGCATGTAGAAGAAGATGAAGCTCCCAAGGCCAAGAGCCAAGAAGAAGGGGGAAAAGAAATTGCCCTTGTTGATGAAGAAAAGTGGTTCCAAGAGAACCAAAGTGTTCTATCTATACTCCAAAACTCTCTTGAAGCATCCATCTTAGAAGCATATTCTTATTGTGAAACCGCCAAGGAGCTATGGGACACACTCAAGAAAGTTTATGGCAACATCTCTAATATTAGCCGAGTGTTTGAGGTCAAAAGAGCCATCAATGATCTTAGCCAAGAGAACATGGAGTTCAAACAATATTTTTGGAAAATTTAGATCTCTATGGGCTGAAATGGAGATGATAAGACCAAGTACAACCAATCCTGTCATTCTCAATGAAATAAGAGAGCAAGACAAGGTGTTTGGTCTCCTCTTGACATTGTTTCCTATCTACAATGACCTCATCAAACACATACTAAGAGCCGACAAACTTCCTTCCCTTTTAAAAATCATGAATGTGAAGCTTGTGTTTTAAGTAAACATTGCAAGTTAGTTTTTCCAAAATCTGAATCTATTTATGTAAATTGCTTTGATCTTGTTCATTCGGATGTGTGGACAACCCCATTTTTATCTAGAGACAATCATAAATATTTCGTAACATTCATTGATCAAAAATCAAAATATACTTGGATCACTCTAATGCCATCGAAAGATAGAGTTCTAGATGCCTTTATTAATTTTCAAAATTATGTGGCTAACCATTTTAATGCCAAGATTGAAAATTTTAAATCCGACAATGGAGGAGAATACATAAGCAATCAATTCAAATCACACCTCAACAAACATGAAATTCTTCATCAAACGAGTTGTCCTTACACTCCTCAACAAAATGGAGTAGCCAAAAGAAAGAATAGGCATCTAATGGAGGTGGCGAGGTCTATGATGTTCCACGCAAATGTTCCAAAGAAATTTTGGAGTGATGTCATTACATCCGCTTGTTATCTCATCGATCGAATCCCCATCAAAATTCTACAAGACAAATCTCCATATGAGGTACTAAACAAGGCTAAAGCATCTCTTAATCACTTACGTGTTTTTGGTTGTGTTTGTTTTGTATTAGTTCCCGGAGAATTAAGGAACAAACTTGAAGTGAAAAGCACAAAGACAATGTATATTGGGTATTCAACTACGAAAAAAGGCTACAAGTGTTATGTTCCGAAAACTAAGAAGATGATGGTGTCAAGGGATGTTCATTTTATGGAACTCAAAGGATATTTTGAAGAAAAGGATTGGGATAACTTGAAGGATATTTCAAACTCACCTTCGGATAGAGCTCAAAACCTAAGAGTGATACTCCAAAATCTCGGCATTAGTAGCTTGGAAGTACCTAGAAGGAAAGAACCACGTGGAGCATCACCTAAGGAAGACATTCCCATTGATCATGAAGGGGGAAACCAAGAAGAAAGTCATGAAGATGAGGATGCTTCTTCGAATCATGATCAAAGAGAAGTTTATCATGAAACCGAAAATCATAACCAAGAAGAGGTCCAAGACCAAGGAGAAGAAGGAGCCAAGAATGAGGTTCAAGAAGTTGAAGAAACTCAAGCTTTAAGAAGGAGCACAAGGATAAGAAGAGAGCCTTCACATTGGAATAACTATTACAACAACCAATTTGTGGCTCATCCTATCCAAGCAACATGCTCGCTAGCCATATATCCACAAGAACATCAAGTCTTCATTGCCAATTTGAATGAATAATTCATACCAAGAACGTATGAAGAAGCCAAGGAGCACAAAGTTTGGAGAGATGCGGTTGGGAATGAACACAAAGCTACGGATGCAAATGAAACATGGTTTGAGTCCGAACATCCAAAGGGAAAGAAAGTCGTGTCAACTAAATGGGTCTTCACTGTCAAGTAAAATAGTGATGGAACAATAGAGAGGCACAAAGCAAGATTAGTTGCAAGATTCGCTCAAGTTTATGGAGAAGACTACATAGATACGTTTGCACTCGTGGCAAAGCTCCATACAATTTGGATTGTACTATCTCTCGCCGTCAATCTAGAATGGGATCTTTGGCAAATGGATGTCAAGAATGCATTTCTACAAGGTGAACTAGAAGATGAAATCTATATGCATCCTCCTCCGGGTTTAGAACACATTGTAAAATTCGGAAATGTGATAAGGCTAAAGAAAGCTATCTACGGACTAAAGCAATCTCCAAGGGCGTGGTATCACAAGTTGAGTACTACGCTTAACGGAAAGGGTTTTAGAAGATCCGAGGCAGACCACACTCTGTTTACACTCCCTAGTCTGAATGGGATAGTAGTTGTTATTGTTTATGTGGATGACATTATCATCACGGGAAGTGACAAAGAAGGTGTACAATCCATAAATGTATATCTTAAATCCGTCTTTGATATTAAAGATTTGGGTGAACTAAAGTACTTTCTAGGAACAGAAATATGCCAATCAAAAGAGGGGCTATTTTTATCTCAAAGGAAGTACACGCTTGATATGTTGTGTGAGATAGGTAAGCTTGAAGGAAGAATAGATAAGATTCCTCTTGAAGATGGGTACAAAATATTGCGTGAGGGGGAGTTTCAAGATAAGCCATTTGAAGATGCAAAACTCTATAGAAGAATGGTTGGAAAACTTATCTACCTCACTATTACAAGACCGGACATATTCTTTGCCATGAACCAAGTGAGCCAACACATTCAAAATCCAAAGATATATCATTGGAAGATGGTTGAAAAGATCCTTAGCTACTTGAGTGGATCCTCGGAACAAGAAGTTTGGATGGGTTGCAACAAGAACACGAAGATAGTATGATATTGTGATACAGATTGGGCTAGAGATAGGAGTGACAGAAGATCAACAACCGGCTATTGCATTTTCATTGGAGGAAACTTAGTTACGTGGAAGAGCAAGAAGTAAAAAGTTGTGTCATGTTCTAGTGTCGAGACTGAGTATAGAGCTATGAGAAAGCTCACCATTAAACTTGTTTGGATCAAGAATCTTCTCAAGGACTTAGGCATCGAGACATCATCTCCGATCACGATGCATTGTGATAATCAAGTCGTCATACATATAGCGTCTAATTCGGTGTTCCACAAAAGAACGAAGCACATAGAGGTGGATTGTCACAAGATTAGGCAAATGGTTGAGCAAGGAGTCATATTGCCGTGTTATACAAGAAGCGAAGATCAATTGGCGAAGATCAATTGGCGAATATCTTCACCAAATCTACAAGCAAGAAGATTTATGAGTCCATATTCCCAAGACGTGGACTCACAAACATTCGGATATGAGGATTCCCTTAACCATGGAGAATTGTACTCTTTTTTCTACGTGTGGTTTTGTCCCAAAGGATTTTTCCACTTATGTTTTAATGAGGCAATGATTCATGGTTCCAATCTTAACTATAGTAAGGATCTATAGTTAAGCTTGAGGGGGAGTATTGAGAATTAATTCTAGTTATATGAAATAAATCATGCAAGATAAGAATTAATTCTTAATTATGTTGTGACATTAAATAATCATCCAAGACTATAAGAGAAAGGGAAGGAGACCCGTTGGAGACATTAAAGAAGTTTTTACTAATTTGGGTAATGGAAGTCACATGCTTAACTTAAGAAGAACAACAACAAGGAGGTGTCATTTTCTCCAATCTCCTAGTTGTTGCCAACATGACAAAATGGTGTCACTTTCTCATTAAATTCTTGTACTAGGATATTTAAATTGTCTCATTATTTTATTCTTTTAGAAGCTCTATTTAAGAACAAACATTTGTAATGTTTAAACTTATCTTGGAATAAAAATAATTTCCTTGATTCAAACTCTCTCTTCCCTCTAGCTTTCAAAGGCATTATACTCTCTCTTTAGCAATGATTCTCAACTTCTAATCTCTAAATCTCTACATTCTTACACTTAACCCAAAATATGAGATCTTCTTGGGTAAGGGCAATCATATGGAGACGAGTTTGAGCACGCCCAATTTTTCTCAACTCGTAGCTCACACATTCATCGCCGCATGTCTCTTAGAGCGTCTCCAAATTGTGATTCGAACATTTCAAGATATTTTTTATGGTGTGTTGTCATCTACGAATCAGCCAAGAGAAAAGTTAGTCGTGTTTTACATTTTGTATTTCGTTGTCGTTGTAAGTTTTTTTTATGTTCTCCACTATTTGTATATGTTAGACTAATCTTGAAAGATAACTTGAGCTATAAGTTATCTAGTAATTATCCGAGTTATGGATAAAAGAAAGTTATATATTATTTAGGAGTTATCTAAATAGTATCTAGGATTCCTAATTAGACTTGGCTTTGTCTTAGAGTATAAAAGGAGCTTTGTTTTAGATTAAGGTTTTGTGTAAGTTTTTCCTTTGAAGTTTGGATCTTATTAAGAGAGTTATTCTTAATCTTGTGTTGTGATATCGATTCTTAAGCATTGGATTTCTACAATTGGTATCAAAGCTAGACAAAGATCATTACTTCTTAAGCCTGTTGCCGATAAACATCACGAGAGTT
The DNA here is from genome assembly GCA_900406275.1 of Anastatica hierochuntica. Lineage (NCBI taxonomy): Eukaryota > Viridiplantae > Streptophyta > Magnoliopsida > Brassicales > Brassicaceae > Anastatica > Anastatica hierochuntica. Next base: position 37,666 of record OVAN01001123.1, on the reverse strand, counting down.
TTGTTCCTAACAAGAAACAGATTGATTGGAACCTAGCTTCGAAACCACACAGGTTGATTGGAAGAAAAAAAACAGAGAAGCTGCTCTGTTTTTTGAGGAAGAGAATTGATCTGTTTGAATTAAAAGCTACTATTGGCGACGAGTTTACGTGATCATGGCTGAGATTACACCCGTCGGCGGTACCTCTACACCGACAACAGCTGCGGTGACGGAAGGAGGAGCTCCTTCTTCCATAAAGTGTCCGATTTTGAATGCTACAAACCATACTGTTTGGGCTATGAAGATGAAGGTTGTGCTAAGAGTGCACAAGGTATGGGATGTGATAGAGATAGGAGAAACAAACAATGAAAAGAATGATATAGCAATGGCGCTATTGTTTGAATCAATTCCAGAGGCACTTGTTCTCCAAGTTGGCGAGTTAGGTTCAGCTAAACAAGTGTGGGAAGCTATAAAGTCTCGACATGTAAGAGCTGAACGGGTTAAAGAAGCAAGACTACAAATTCTAATGGCTGAGTTTGATAGATTAAAGATGAAAGAAAGTGATACGGTAGATGCGTTTGTGAACAGATTATTTGAGCTTGCATCTAAATCAGCTGCGCTTGGTGAAGAAATAGAGGAGACTAAGCTTGTTAAGAAATTTCTTAAAAGTTTACCAAGGAAGAAGTATATTCACATCGTCGCTGCTTTAGAACAAGTCCTAGATTTGAAAACTACATGATTTGAAGACATTGTAGGACGCATGAAAGCTTATGAAGAACGTATTTCCAAAGATGATGATGAGACGGTGAATGAGGATCAGAGTAAGCTTCTCTATGCGAGCTCACCTAGCTCAGAAACTGCCCAAAATCATGAGTATAATGCCGAGTTTAGAAACCGAGGAAGGGGAAGAGGCTTCTTCAGAGGAAGAGGTCGCGGCAGATTTAATGGAGCAAGGGATGGAGCAAGGGATGTATCAAAGATTACATGTTATCGATGCGATAAGCTAGGCCATTACGCCTCTAATTGTCTGGACCGTCTACTTAAGCTCCAAGAAACCTTAGAGAATGAAGGGAGTGAGACACAAGAAGCTGCAGAGCTTATGATACATGAGGTGGTTTTCTTGAATGAAGGAAAGGTGTTTCCTAGTAAGCTCGAAGAAAGCAATGGCAATGATAATCTTTGGTATCTTGATAATGGAGCTTTTAATCATATGAGTGGCGATCTCAGGTATTTTTCTTCCCTCGACAAGTCTGTTACAGGGAAGGTTCGTTTCGGAGATGACTCGAGAATTGATATCAAAGGCAAAGGATCAATCGAATTTCTTGATAAGAATGGTAAAGTGAGAACAATATCGAATGTGTACTTTACTCTGGACTTAAGAAGCAACATTATTAGCCTTGGACAGGCTACAGAAGCTGGATGTGATGTAAGAATGAGAGAAGATTACTTGACCATGCATGATAGACATGGAAACCTTATTGCTAAGGCCACACGCTCGAGAAATAGGCTCTATAAGGTTCGTATGGACCTGCGAGAAACCATGTGTCTTGTAGCATACGTGAGCAGTGAATCGAGCTTATGGCATGCTCGTCTTGGCCATATAAACATGGAGTCTTTGCGATCAATGACACAAAGGGAGCTGGTGATTGGAATCCCACAAATTGAGGCCGAGAACAGAGTATGCTCATCATGTCTAAAAGGGAAGCAAGCCAGACATTCTTTCCCGCAAGCCACTACGTTTCATGCATCTGAGAAGCTTGAGCTAGTCCACAGAGATCTCAGTGGACCTATAACTCCACATACTGCAGGAGGAAGTAAGTACATCTTCGTTCTCATTGATGATCATACAAGGTATATGTGGACTGTTTTGCTAAAAGAAAAGAGCAAGGCACTAGAGAAATTCAAGAAATTCAAGAGCATAGTAGAACAAGAGTCTGGGAATACTATCCGAACTTTCAGAACAGATAGAGGAGGCGAGTTTGTGTCCCATGACTTCAGCTCTTTCTGCGATAAAACAGGAGTAAAAAGGCATCTCACAGCTCCTTACACGCCTCAACAGAATGGTGTAGTTGAGAGGCGTAACAGAACTTTACTAGAGATGGCTAGGAGCATTATGAAACACATGGATGTGCCTAATTATCTGTGGGGAGAAGCCATACGACATTCCACATACCTTCTCAATCGCGTGGCAACAAGAGCTCTCAAAGACCAAACTCCATATGAAAGGTTCTACTATAAGAAACCAAACGTGAGTCATCTTCGTACTTTTGGTTGCGTCGGTTATGCGAGAGTCGAGTCAAACCATCTAAGGAAGCTAGATGATAGGTCCCGTATGCTTGTTTATCTCGGAACAGAACCAGGGACGAAAGCTTATCGCTTGCTGGATCCTACAACTCGTAAGGTAGAGACGTAGTCTTTGACGAGTTAAAGACTTGGAATTGGGGCTCGAAAAACTCAAAAAAGGGTGAAGAAGAAACTCTTAAAATTTAGTTTGGTCTTTATGGTAATCATGGAATTGATGAAACAGAGCCTGTCGAGGCTCAATCTGGAAGAAGTCACGCTGAAAGGATTGGAGAAGAAACAGGACAGTAGCGGCAAGCCAGAGCCGCTGCTGAAGGTAGCTTCGGCGATGTAGAAGAGGAAAGTGATGCCGGAGAAGAAGAACAGTTCGTCGGAGAAGAAGAGAGTGAAACAGAGGCTCGTGTTGTTACGCCGGAGTTGAGAAGATCGCAGAGACAGAGCGTGAAACCAAGCTACCTGAATGACTATCTGTTGATTGCAGAGCAGGAGGGAGAAGTGCTGTTAATGAGCATCAATGATGAGCCAAGAGATTTCTCTGATGCTAAGAGCTCCGACAAGTGGTTGAAGGCATGCGCAGAAGAGATTGCTTCTATCACGAAGCTCAACTCGTGGACTCTCGTCGAGAGACCTGTTCACGTAAAACCCATAGGCCTGAAATGGGTCTTTAAGCTCAAGAGAAATTTTGATGGGTCTATTAACAAGTACAAGGCGCGGCTAGTGGCAAAAGGATATGTACAGAAGCATGGAGTTGATTACGAAGAGGTATTTGATCCTGTTGCTAGAATTGAAACAATACGTTTACTTATAAATCTTGCAGCTTCAAATGGATGGGAGATACATCATCTTGATGTTAAGACAGCGTTTCTTCACGGAGAATTAAAGGAGATTGTCTATGTTGAGCAACCTGAAGGGTTTGAGATTAAAGGTCAAGAGAATAAGGTTTATAAGCTTAGAAAAGCTTTATACGGTCTGAAGCAAGCACCGAGGGCATGGAATGAAAAACTAAATCAGATTCTCAAAGGGTTATAATTTTAGAAATGTCACAAGGAACCTTCAGTATTTAGAAGAGAAGTAAAAGGTAATTTACTTCTTGCTGCAGTCTATGTTGATGATTTATTTGTTACTGGAACAAGTACAGAAATCATTGGAGAATTCAAGAGAGAAATGGCATCAACTTTTGAGATGAGTGATCTTGTAATGTTGACATATTATATCGGGATTGAAGTTACTCATCGTAATGGGATAGTAACATTAAACCAAGGCCGATATGCGTGTAAAATCTTGGAAGAAGCAGGTCTCGCAGACTGTAACTCGTTGCAAACGCCTATGGAGGCTGGTCTTAAGCTGTCAAGATCCGAAAATGAGACAAGCATTGATGCTACAACTTATCGCAAGACTATAGGTTGTTTGCGATACCTTCTACACACAAGACCGGATTTATCTTTCTGTGTGGGAGTGTTAAGTAGATACATGCAAGATCCAAAGGAGTCACACGGAATAGCTCTCAAACAGTGTTTGAGATATTTGAAAGGAACCACAGCTTTCGGCCTAAGCTTCAAGAGATCGACGGGTTGGAAGGTAAGTCTAATTGGATACAGTGACAACTCTCATAATGTGGATCCAGATGATGGGAGAAGTACATCTGGACATGTTTTCTATCTTGATGAGAGTCCTATTACTTGGTGTTCGATGAAACAAGAGATTGTTGCACTATCATCCTGCGAAGCTGAATTTATGGCAGGTACGGAAGCTGCGAGACAAGCAATTTGGCTCCAAGACTTGCTAAAGGAAATCGTTGGTGATCATTGTGAAATGACTGTTATTCGATTAGATAATAAGTCGGCAATTGCCTTGACGAAAAGCTCGGTGTTTCATGGAAGGAGCAAACACATACACACTCGGTTCCATTTCTTGAGAGAGTGTGCTGAGAAAGGTTTAATCCGGGTCGAACATGTACCGGGTAATGAGCAGAAGGCTGACATTCTGACCAAAGCCTTGGGCAGAATCAAGTTTAAAGAAATGAGAGACTTAGTGGGAATGCGAGACTTGGCCAGTAACAGATTTCAAGCTTAAGAGGGAGATTGTTATACTAAGCTTGAAAGATAACTTGAACTATAAGTTATCTAGTAATTATCCGAGTTATGGATAAAAGAAAATTATATATTATTTAGGAGTTATCTAGATAGTATCTAGGATTCCTAATTAGACTTGGCTTTGTCTTAGAGCATAAAAAGAGCTTTGTTTTAGATTAAGGTTTTGTGTAAGTTTTTCCTTTGAAGTTTGGATCTTAATAAAGAGAGTTATTCTTAATCTTGTGTTGTGATATCGATTCTTAAGCATTGGATTTCTACGGTATATCTCTTTAATTCTATTAAAAATCGAAAATGGTAACAATATCTTAACATTTTTATCAAACAAACAAAAAAGTGTGAAAATTCATGATTCGGGTACAGGGCGGTAACAGTATCCAAACAAACACAAAATTTCGTTAGGTTGTTTTCTAAACCGGGATTGTTGGTCGGTGAAACAAAAAACCCCGGGATTGTTGGTCCAAATTAAACCGACCAAAACCAAGTCAAAATTTAGCCGTAAAACACCAAACAGACACCCTCTAAAACAGATTTTGTGAGTAAAAATTTCGATTTCACTAAAAATTTTCTCTACTTTAACTTAAATTTCCCGCCTTTAATTATTTCAACGTTTTCGAAATAAAAGAAGAAATTAAAAAAAAAAAAAATTATTCATTCACCACACACCAGTCGCCGCCGGGTAAGCTTTCTCTCTCCACAACATTTCTTCTTTAAAATTTCCGCCGAATTTGGCCGCATCGTTGACGGTTCCGCCACCGTATGATCAGAATTTTCAGTCACACCTCATATCGGACTCCGCCAATTATCCCAACAGCATCTCGCCTGAGATTGATTCCGGATCTAGGAATTCAATTTTGATTTTGAATTAGGGTTTTTCATCGAGACAGTCGAGTTTAGATTGGGCTCATAGGGGTTTACGCATTTTGAGACGGTCAAGTTTCTGTTCCCAGAAAGTTAATGTGCTACGGGCTTCTTCCTCCTCGTGCAGGCGAAGAATCCAAATCTCAAGCTTAGCTTGTTGCAATTAGCCATTAGAGTATGGCTAACTACTATGATATTGACGACATACTTATTGAGGAAGAGGTTCACTACTTCTTCTTCTTCAAATTTCAATACAGATTCCTTTGAAGCTCCACTTCTCTTCTCTTTGTCAAAATCTTTTGGTTTTTGATTTGTAGTTTGTTCCAGTATTATTCCATAAGGCTGCAAATGGAGTGACTATTGATCCAAGTGCTGAGACTAGTTGTGTTAGTCTTCTTCTTTCTCACTGCTGGATCAATTTTTAACGGATGATTTGCCTTGTGGTTTGAGTGTGTTTCTTTGGGTTCCTTCAGGTTCAACAAGGAGCCAAAGTAGAATTGCCTTTCTGGCTTGCTCATGAGTTGCATTTGAGACAAGCTGTATCCATTAACCTTCCTGCATGTTTCGATCAAAAGTAAGTGAGCTTACTTTGATGTTTTCGGATTGTATCATGATGAAAAACTCAACTAGTTAGCTTTGTTAATATGCTTTTCCTTTGTGGTTTATCTCGCTCCATGAAATGTTTTAAACGCATATGGCCTTAAGTGCGTTAAGTTTTTACTAAGTACGTTGATTAAGTATTGCTCTCTAGTGTTAACAGATTCAGATGCTTTCTTTCTTTGTGTTTATCTGGTTTTATGAAATGTTGCAAGTTCAGATTGCCTTTTTCCCCTTTTGTCCCCCAAGAAGTATTTTCAAGGCCTTATTTGTTTATGCAGAACGAGGTTGGAAATACAAGCTGATGCGGCATGTGTGGATCTTAGATCACGCTGTCCATACTTTTATGAATTCGGGTGCAAGTTAGAGCCATTGTGAGTCCATTTCTACATCTTTCCACTCATCTCCCCCATTTTGATATTGAGAAGCCAGCTAAAATTTCAAATTTAGCACTTATTTCACGATTCAATGTGTTTCACAAAGTCATTCTAAGCTTAATCTGGCCCATGATATTTCGAGTTAGTGGCTTACTCTATGATGCAGTTTGGAAAAAAATTTTGATTAAGAGCTCAATTGCCAAACAACTTATAGTTTTTCACCCTATATTGACGGTTTACGATAACTAGATTACAGTTTCCTGGAACTAAAGAAACTATTATTTTGAATCTTTGCTGGTAACCCGATTGGTTTGGTCGACATGTCCTTGATTTCACAGCCTGTTTGTCTATTTGATGCGGGAACAGGGTTACAGATCGAACGCTTGGAGTCTTGTTAGCAACTGCGTTTAAGATAAGATACAAGGAGAGACTAACAAAAGTATACACTGAGGCTCATATAACAGCTTCCAAGTTCTTGTCCCTCTTAACAAAAGAAGAAACAAACTGTAATTAAAAGCCTTTGGTTTTTGATATTTCTAATTTATTTACCAACTTCTTCAACATGAAACCACGGTTGTTTTTCTTTCTGCAGTGTACGAAGCAGCTCAATTCTCTATGAGAGCTTTCAAGAAATGGAGAACCGGAGGTCCTAGATTGCAAAGAGCTTCAATACTCGGAAGAAAACGCAAGGAATCTTCTTGTTAAACATTGAGGTCCCTAAACTCTTTACTGCTTCATCTTCTTTATTCTCTCTTAGATGATTCGAGGTGTTTGTGCCATCGTCGCTATCATAATGTTTTAGAATCATTATCATCATAATCATCATTAGAAATGTTATACAATAGTGTGTGATTGTATAATAACAACATCACAAAGATGATGTGACAAGATAAAATTAGGTTCTCTTTTAGTAAGGGATTGAAACTAAAACCTAATCATGTGGCCATTCATGTTCTTGAATGGCTCTCTCACTGAAGTTCATATCTTTGACAAGAGAATCTGAATTCTCCTCTTAAATTTTTGTTCTTCCATTACAAAAAAGAACACACAACTTTATTGCACTTTTTGGCCATTGCTTTTTTCATTGCTTCTCTCTGATAATTTCTTCTTTTCATGGTAAGAATGTGGACAGATTCCGACAAACAAATCTGTAAAATTGATTTGCTGTCCCAAGGTTCTAGGAACCAAATTCAGATTAGTGATTAACATAAACATTTCACTCATATTTTATAATTATAATCTATGTATATGGTGTCCCTTTAACATATCAACATTTGATTTGTAGTATATGAATCACAAAAACAATAAGAACTAACAATACCAATAATGGTCTGTTTGCTGCTATTTCTTACTTCTCTTAAAAATTAGGTTATCAATTGGACTTTTTTATAGATTTTCTAGTAACATAAACAATCTTGTAATGTTTTCTCTGATGATTCTCGAACTACAAATAAAAAAGTTATAAGGCTTTATAGCATTTGGATATAAGATATTTGGTAGTGAGTTAGTAAAAATATCTAACGAATAAAATCCTAATCCTAAAAGTGTTAAGAAAAAAATTTGACCAAAACAGATGAGAAATGAAGATGATGCGTATTTAATTGGGAACTTGGTTCTGTACCGTGGCATGTCCTATACCATATACCTTTTTTGGCCTTTTTCAGTTTTTTATTCATAAAAAGTTACAAATATATTAATATAAAAGTGTATAAATATTTACTTACACAATAAATATCTTAAGATATTTCTGCATCAGAGAATCAAAGATCCTTATCTTTCTCCCTTTTTCCTAAAAAACTAATAAAATATCAACAAAAGTGCAGAAAAAGCTCTGTGCTTTATTCCCTTCAACCAATCACTGCACAACTTCAAACTCACATCTTTCTACTTTCCCCCACGCGCGTTCTTCTTATATTATTTAGGGGTTGGACACTTCGGTTCTTTGGATCTGTTCATATTGATTCCATTCGAGTATAGATGACTCCAGTCTACTTATCTAAGATCCGTTTATGAGTAAGTAACGTTTTGGATCGATTTTGGATGCCGTTCATATCGATTTTAAGATCGTGGAAGAAATGGAATTGCAATCTAAATATTCCAAAAACTCAAAATTTTTGAAATCTTAGAGAAAATCTAATTATTCAAAAAATAAATAAAATCTTATAAAAATATTTTTTTCTTAAAAATCAGAAAATATATGAATATTTGATATTCAGATTTTCCTTTCGATTCCAATTCCGGTTAAAAATTGTTCGGATTTTATTTGTTATTATGGTTCGGTTTAATTCGGATTAAAGGACCGGATAATTTGTCCACCGTTATATTAACATCCGATGAATGCTTCTGCGTGAGAAACACGCGCTAGCTTATTCGCGTGGTGATCGCACAGAACTACTCGCCTCCGTGTCTATTTCTCTGGAAGATATTTACTATAAATATCTGATTTCTCTTAAGTACGAAAATCCAAAAAAAACCATAAAAGTAAAAGCAAAAAAAAACACACACAAAACATAAAAAAGGAAGAAAATTGCTTTTTGTGTTCTTGTGAGAAATGAAAAGGAACGGTGAGACAAAGCGACGGAGGAACGTGGCGGAGGAAGCCGATGGAGGAGGAGGAGGAGAAGATCCGGCGATGTGGGAGAATCTAGATCGAAATTTCAGACAAGTGCAATCTGTTTTAGACAGAAACAGATTACTAATTCAACAAGTCAACGACAATCATCAATCAAGAATGGCTGATAACATGTCAAAGAACGTTGCTTTGATTCAAGAACTTAACGGGAATATCTCTAAGGTTGTTTCAATGTATTCTGATCTCAACACCAATTTTTCATCGGCGTTTCACGGTGGAAAGAACGGACACCACGACGGTGGTGGTGCTGCCGGAACCAGAGCTTAAAATTTAAACCACTGAGATCAAATTGATTGGTTCTTGGTTTGAATCGGTTGGTTTAAAGCTAATGAATCTTTATGAGTATTATGTTATGTTATGTTAGTTTTATTGCAATGAAATGATTGTCGTTAGAATAATCCCTTGGGAGTTAACCCATTGTTTGGGTTATTTTAATTATGGTTTTGAGTCTTTTTCAATGTGTCTCCGCTGCAATTTCTCTAATGATAATAATAATAATAATAATCATTTAGTATTGCTAGATTATTCAATTTTTTTTTTAATTTTGGATTCTATTTTGAGACTCTTTTAAAATGATCTCAGCATTAATAAGGGTTGTTGTTTGATTGTTGCAACTTGGATAAGTTAGAGTGATGCAATTTGTTGCAGAAAAAAAGAGAGTGATGCAATTTGGTATGACATGTAAAGTGATAATTTATAACAATTGTTTTTTCTTTTTGACTATTCACAATGATGTTTATGAAAGAGCAAACAGAGACTGAAGCCAACCTCAATTTTGACAAATGATCTTGTAGAGAAAAATAAAGAAATGAAAAAGCGAATCTTTGATGAGATCAACGATTACAAATCCAAGCAGATAAACTTAACAATGCAGAGGAGCATATTACAAACAGGTCGGCCCCGAGTACAAAAAAAAAGTGAAAAACTATTTGTCCAAGAAGACATTAAACGCATCAAAAAAATAAAACCAACTAAAGTTTATTATAGAGATGGTTATAGCTGGTTGTTTACTACTTCTGTTAATACACAGTTAGATCAGTATATTGGACCGCGAGAGATTTTTTTCGCCTTGCTTGTAATCACCATGTTGAGGGACCTACAATAGCAACACTTTTAGCACACGTTTGAAAATAAACAAAAATACACGAAAACTAAAACATTTTGTGTGATAATGTTTATTAGGATGTCTGACAACCTGCCAAATGCTACATCACAGACATATAAATAAAAATAAAAAATGTCCTCTATGTGGCATATAAGAGCAAGATTATCCTTGTTCTTAAGGATGTTCTTAAGGACAAGGGATCTACAAAAACTATAAAACCAAGATGAAATGTCCTTAATTAAAAAACAAATTAAGTTTGTCCTTGTACTGTTCACGGACACCTTGTATCCTACCAATAATGATGCTCTAAGAAAATTCTATAAATTACATATTGTGTGAATGTCCTCCAGCAAGACAAATGTGGACACTGGCGCCAATTCCCTCATCTCCATTCATATTCCGTCGACTTTCCCTATACGAAAACTTCTCTTATCTTTTCTGGGAGGCATAGTAATTGGAACAAATGAGGCAGCTCTACATGCTTCCCCTGGATTCTATGGTTTATCTGGAAAGCAAGAAACCACTTTGTTTTCGATAACTCTTGGGAACAAGTACAAAGTATTATAGATCAAGCCACCCAGGAAGCAAATTTCAGGAGCAAGGCCAATGAAAGTACACTAGAAGTGGATCCACAAGCACCTGACAAAACCAAGACCCCTAAGGCTAATTATGTGACTCCTTGGGCCGATGACGCGCGTGTATGCCAAATTGATGGCTCTTGGAGTGCTAATGTTGCTTTTAGTGGATATGAATGGACATATTATATTGGAAGGCGAAGATGTTAATCTGGATATTGAAGCACACAAGCCAATCTATCTCCCCTTCACGCAGATTTGGAAGCACTTATGTGGACTATGAAATGTATGATCACATCATCTATGGTGGATACTGTCTTTGTAACGACTTGTATGCAGCTGATCTCGGTGGTGTTTAACCCAAATGAATGACTAACATTTGCGTCAGAATTGGAAGATTTCCAATCATTAAAAAATTTTTCCTTCGTTTCATATTTTTATATTTCTGAAAATTTAAATGTTGTTGCGGACAATCTTACCAAAACGGCAAAGTTAAAAAATGTAATTGATACCCATGTAAGAACCATGGTCGCCTCACTCTCCTTAAAAAAAAACGATGATTCGAAAACTTAATAAATGGTTTTTGACGACAAAAAAAGTCACCTTTTAAAAAATGTTAGGCAATTTGTTAAAAGATATTTTAGTGATTTAAAATAAATTATTTTTAAATCAGAATAATAAAAAAAGTTTCGAAACTAATAATATGTCTATTATTTTTTTATTTTTAAAATTATTATTATGTGGTATTAGTAGATGGTCATGGGATTGTAGTCTAAAGTGCCCATCCGTTTAAGTAGACTTTGATTACAAACTAAATTTGATTAGAGCAAAATTTATTGGTAAATTATATTAAAATATAAATGACGTTTTAATTTTTTATTCAAATGTTAAACAAGAAATTTGAGAGTTCAAAAAGATAAAAAATGAGAAGAAAATCATATACATGTAGTCCGGAAAATTGTGACTTAGCGTTAAGGATGGACTCGAACGGCAAACACTATGCGAGTTCGAATCCTGTTAAAGGAAACTGTCTCACGTTTGTCTCTGGACATCTTACAAAAGTATGAATCTTTGTTTTCGTTCCATTTACAAACCCGAAGTAATAACCTATCCATGGACTATTTTCCTCGAAAAAATTAGTCTTCAACGATTAAAACTTGAGATTTATCTATAAGTTAAAAAAAATCATATAGACGTTGGGGAAGTGAAACTAAAACATCATAAGAAAACTATTTGGATATTGGTGGGCTTTTTGGAAGAATGGACTTGCACGCTGGGCTCGAACTTTGAAACAAATTACATCCCTCTTTTTTAGGCATAACCACGTATTCTAATCTATTTATGACATAAATGTTGGAATAACTCTAAAAGTCTCGACCAAATAAGTTGTGACCCATAAATCCAAAACCATTTGTGCTTGTGGTTCACTACTAATTTGTCCAAAAAATCTATGAGATCCAGATTTACAGAGTCACATATCTCACCAAAGTACATTTATCTTTTCGGTCACATATTCCAAGAGAATTTCACAATTAAGTGTGTTTGTGCTGGAGTAGCATTAGAACGGAAGACTTCTCGGAAAGTGAGTTTTCGGAATCGTGCGAATAAAGACAAAACACGAGGAATTATCGCGTGGTGATTGTAGGGACAATAAATCATGACTTTAAAGCCTCATCGAAGTAGCGCTTCCGACCGTCGAATAGAGTGGATCCGCGTCGGGACACACAGAGGGGCGGTCAGGGGTATGTTACAAAATCTTTGTAATTTTATATTTTGAAAAGTTATTTTCAAACCTCGGTGCTAATAGGTTAAAATTTTTGTGATACTTCAATTTATATAGACAAATGATTTGTGAGGAGAACTTAAAAGAACTAATGTTCATAAAAATGCATTTATATTTTTCGACCATTTGTCATGAAAGACTTCATGGTTAATCATGATTGTGTTAAAGTAGTATTAGGATAGATGATCTTCCGATAAATGATTTTTCGACATCGACACAAAATGCTTCGAAAGATTATGAGGTGATTCGCATGAAAATGAAATAAACTCTTTAAAACATCTTAATGTCTCTGACCGTATGACAAAAAGCTCTACGATTTAAAGAAAGAGACACCAGACACACAAACAAGACGCACGGAGTGTTACAAATTTTATTAATCAAAAATGTAAAACTAGTATGTAATATACTTAACCAATAGGTAATTAATTAACGAGAGATTAAGGACATAATCACAATAGTCATTTGTAATTAAAGTAGTAACACACCCATATGGTGAATATTAAACATAGAAATATCCCTTAGGATTAAAGCGAGAGATAGAAACAATTGAGAGAGCACATTCATTAGGCACCTCTTCCAGATGTCCTGTCCCTTCAACAATGAATTTTTTTTTTCCGCCTAACAACAATGAAACTATAAAAATTTAAATTTAAACTTTTTAGATTGACAAATTAAAAAAAAAATCATTTTTACTTTTAACTTCCAATTTAACCAATCTCACAGACCACTTATTACACTTGATGCCACTCCCCTCTCACACGTTCTCTCTCTCTCTCTCCCTCTCTCGATCTCCAAAAAATCCACAACTTTCTCTCTCTATCTTTCTTAGGTTATTTCCTTCTACTGGGTTTTTCTCTCCGTTAACTGTAGTGGGTGTACGCTCTTCTTGTTCTGTTTTCTCAACAATGGCGGTTTCTTTCAGAAAGTTTGTGTCTTCTTTCTAAAACATAAAAAAAGAAATAACTTTCCCCCTTTTTCCTTTCTTCTTCACTCCTTACCTTTCTCCGTTTCCACTTTCAAGTTTTAAAATTTCTGTATAAATGTGTTGCAAATTGGTGAAAGTTTCGATTTTTTTTCCTCTTCTCGTTTTGGGTTTCTTCAATTTTATGATTAATTTAAGTTCTTAGTAGTGTATATATAGTACAAAGGATTTTAACTTTTTTTTAGAATTGGATTATTGTTTTTTTCCTGTTTTGTTGGTCGTGTCGGAGTAAATTGTAAGCTAAGTTAGGTTTTTTTAAGTAGTCTCTTTGATCTTTGTTAAGTTTCTTTTTTGAGAGAGAGAGAGATGAATCGAAGTTTTAGGGCAAAAGAGTCTGTATTGCTTGATTCAGCAGAGAGGCAGAGGCAAAAGCTTAGGGCTTCTATGATGGCTGAGAAAGATGAAGAGCTCTCATTGTTTCTTGAGATGAGACGGCGTGAGAAAGAACAGGACAATAATAATAATCTCCTGCTCAACAACCACCCTGATGACTTTGAAACTCCACTAGGTTTACATATTTATTTGTCTCTTTCTTTCATGTTTCTAATTTCTGGAATCACTCTTTTGTCTGATTATATAGTTCTTGACGGTGGTATGTATGTGTATGAAGGTTCAAAGTCTGGAACTTCACCGGTTTTTAACATCTCAAGTGGTGGTGCTGCACCAAGGAAGACAGCTACTCAAGATGATTTTCTCAATTCTGAAGGCGATAAAAATGACTATGAATGGTAACTTTTTTAACAGCAGATGTTTCTAAGCTTATTAGATATGTTACATGTTTGTGTTTGTGATCATACTCATCATCATTCGCATATTAATTGGTTGGTTGTTTGAATGTCATTGTGGCGTCTTAAGTGCAAGCGTTTTTAAGTCATGTTTGCGATAGAGTATAGTTACAGGTTTGCTATATCTTAACCATGTAGTTCTTAAGTAATAGATTTTGGGGTAGTATTGGTTATCGCTTGATGTATGTGACCTCAAAGTAGTGTGGTGTCCGAATATAGAACTCTTTGTTGTGAGGCGTGTGTCTTGCGTATCTGAGATAAATACCAGCATTAGGTGCTTACAAGTTTTGAGAAGTTCGCTGCATAATGTTTTGTGTTTTTTATGATTGAGGCTAGCAAGGGTTGTTGAAGAATCGTAGCGTATCTGTTCTCTTTCTCAAATGTGTAACAGCTGCTTCCTTGAATGATATCGTTTCATCTTTTTAGATTTTCCATACTAAGTTTCGTTTGTCTCTTTAGGCTTCTGACCCCTCCAGGCACTCCTCTGTTTCCATCACTGGAGATAGAATCACATAGGACTATGATGAGTCAGACTAGTGATTCAAAGGGTCGCTCGGCTACATTGACTTCTAGGGTAAGAATGTTATTTCTTACTTAAATGAACAAACAGTTTCCATTAAGAAACCATTTCTTCGTTATGGTAACATATGAGCTCTCATTGTTGTAGCTTGCGAATTCCTCATCAGAGCCTGCTGCAAGGAACCATTTAACATCTAGACAACCGACTTCTGCTCCTGGATTGAGCTCTTCTAGTGGAGCAAGTCGAAGACCTTCATCATCTGGAGGACCTGGATCAAGACCCTCCACACCCACCGGTAGATCATCATCACTGACAACTAACTCAAAACCCTCTAGGCCGTCAACTCCTACTTCACGAGCCACCGTGTCCTCAACTACACGACCTTCTATGACTAGTTCTAGGTCCACTATATCTGCAGCGACTAAGCCTACGTCTATAAATAGGTCAACAAGTTCATCTCGTCTCACACCTACTGCATCTAAACCGACTACTTCAACAGCTAGATCTGCTGGTTCAACTAGATCTACCACCAGCACCGCCACCACCACAAGATCTGCAGGTCCTTCAAGGTCCACCACACCTCTTTCAAGATCTACTGCGAGATCTTCAACACCAACTTCAAGACCCTCACTTCCTCCACCTAAAACCATATCAAGGTCAGCTACCCCAACTCGCCGTCCAATTTCTTCTGCAAGTGCTGCAACTACAACAGCAAAACCGACAATATCGCAAATCAGGCCTTCTTCTCCAGCGTCAAAGCCTATGCCAACACCATCTAAAACTCCTGCTGTATCACGTGGAGCTTCTCCTACAGTGAGGTCAAGGCCATGGAAGCCATCAGACATGCCTGGTTTCTCACTAGAGACTCCTCCAAATCTAAGAACAACATTACCCGAAAGGCCACTTTCGGCAACAAGAGGCAGACCCGGAGCCCCAAGCCCTCGTTCAAGTTCAGTTGAGCCAGGTGCTCTTACAGGTGGAAGACCGAGAAGGCAGTCATGTTCACCGTCAAGGGGAAGAACACCAATGTATGCTAGCGGTAGCTCTGTTCCTGCAGTTAACCGTGGATATTCCAAAGCCAATGACAATGTTAGTCCTGTGTTGATGGGAGCAAAAATGGTGGAGAGAGTAATAAACATGCGGAAACTAGCTCCTCCTAGGTCAGACGACAAGAGCTCTCCTCATGGTAACTTGTCTGCAAAGTCTTCATCACCGGACAGTTCAGGATTTGGAAGAACACTCTCCAAGAAATCCCTTGATATGGCAATAAGGCATATGGTGCGTAAATTACTCTCTCACTCCATCTCTTCCACATTACTACTACTAATAAGAATTGAGTAAAACTGATGAATCAACATTATGATGAAACCAGGATATTCGTAGAACTATACCAGGGAATCTGAGACCACTAATGACGAACATTCCAGCATCATCAATGTACAGTGTGAGATCTGGACATACACGCGGCAGACCAACCAATGTTTCAGATTCTTCTCCTCTAGCAACAAGCAGCAATGCAAGCTCAGAGATCAGTGTATGCAACAACAATGGCATTTGCTTAGAGGCAAGCGAAAAGGAAGACGATGCAGGCAGCGAGAGAGGTTGCAGATCACCTGCAAACTTACAAGGGAGGTGAAAGACAAAAGCCCTTTGTAAAACGTTGACCTTTAAGATCCTTTTCTTTGTTATTATTATTGTGAGTTTCTTTCACACGAGTTTGATGATATGTGAAGTAGCGTTTAGACTTTTTATGTAAACCTCTCCGCTCTCCACTCTACTATTTAACTTTTAAAATCAGACGAACCCATTAACATGAATGTCATAAGTATGATCCAATATATGACATAACTATGTTAATAGTAATAACACACATAATGAAATGAAAAGAGCGAATCACATTAACATAGATGTAAGCAATGTATAAGAAAACCGAAGAGTATTTTAAGCCGCAGCAACCGCCTCGGTGGGCTTGGTTTCGGGAACATTCTTTGGAAGAGCAGCAGTAACAGCAGCATCCGATGGTGGTTGAGAAATGAGTTTCAGGTGAGAAGGCGGGTTCTGTTTAAGCTTAACCAATATCTGTCTCATTCTTGCAAGATCGGTTGGCTTACCCGGCTTTGGACCTTGGATCACAGAGATTGATGGCTTCTTAGGGTCTTGCTCTTTCTTCCCTCCTCTTTTCTCTATTGTTGGAACCTCTTTAGGAACTAGCTCTGCTATTGCCTTCCAGTAGTTTTTGCTGGATTCCGCATAGAACTTCTCTTGGGTCTCCAGAAACAGCTTTAAATGTTCAAAGACAAACAAACACGTGAGCAGAATTTAAACCATCGCTGTAAAAAGGCGTTAATGCAGCTAAATATATGCACTATACACCCGCAAAAACATATTTGATTGGTATGAAATGAATAGTGGTACAGATTAGGAAGAAAAGAGTATATAGAAAACACACCTGCATATCTGTAAAACATACTAGATCGGTTTGAAAATAATAGTAGTGCACATTAGGAAGAGATCTCAAAACTAACAATGCATCAAGATAATCTACCACCGTTGGAAATCTTAATCCTACGAGCCATTGTAATACCAGTCACACTTCTTCCCTAACCACATGATAACATCGCAGACTGAGAACAGATCATCAAACTATAAGAACAGACCTTTTCCTTCTCCCTGTTAGCTGCCTTGTTGTTTTCACAAGTTACTTCCCTCTTCTTATGAAACTCCTCTTTGTATTGATTTGCTTCCTCAATTATTTGCTTCAACGCTTCTTTTTCTCTCTTCTCCTTCTCCTCAAGCTGAATAGCATTTTGTCTGCAAACATAATATAAGCCATCATAGACCACACCCGAACAACACCGGTCGCGTAGCTATTTTGCAGGAGACAATGCATCGATGAGATCATCATATGCGATTTCCAAACAAAAGATCAAATCAAACTTAACAAGCATTGAATAGTTTGGATGGAGATGAAATTGGCAGAAAAATCTACAAACCCAAGTTACAAAACACAACCTTTTTGAGCAACAAATTCTGAATCTAAACAAGAAGCAACTTTCTGATCAACAAGAAGCTCTCTTTTTTTCTGATACATAGCCACAGATTCTGCGATCTAATCTCAGATAGGATCTGATAGACAATGACTACTTCATATAACAATGGGAAGCTTTAATCAACGAGCAGATTAGCATCAACTTACAGAATTTAAATTCCCAGATTGATAAACATGAAACAAAAAAGAGATTACAGCAGATCTAACCTTCTCCATTCTCTAAGAGCAAACCCTTCATCTGATTCCATCTCCGACGGCGGAGGCAAGATAGGACCGTCGTTGGATTCGAAAACGCCGTCTCCGTTCGAGTAACCGCCGTAGTCTGAAGACGGCGCAGCAAACACATCATCGATCGAGTCATCGACTGGGAGAGAGGAGGAGTTGTGAGTGGTGTCGAAAGAAGCAGAGACCGGAGCCGACTCAGATGAATCATCTCCGACTACAACGAAAGAATCATCCTCGAAGACAGACATCTCTTGAACAAAAACAAAAGCAAACTCACGAATCCGACTTTTCAAGTTTCAAGCTTTTGAAATTTTTGGGAAATGGCTAATCGGAAACGGTGAACTAAACGGTGAGCAATGAGCAGCTTCGGTCTAAATATCGTTTAGGCTCGATTCAGTTCGGTTTGGTTTAATTTGCTTTAACATGAGTTGGAAAAAAAAAATTGGTTTAGTCACCGGGTGAACATTCCGGTTCACGGATTGGTTCAAACCGGTTTCGCTTGGATTCGGATAATTCTGCTAGACATTTCTAGGACTCTTTAAGGATAGGTAGATTTTCAGGTCGGTTCGGATCGAGTCATTTCGAGTTTGGATCGTTTTTTAAAAGTTTAAAGGATCCGGAATAGACTCGAAAGAAAAAACATGAAATATCCAAAAATAATATCTGAAAAAGATTAAACTAGATGGTCTAAAAATTAAAATTTTCAGTAAAATTTCTGATTCGGATACCCGAGATATTTTAAAGTAAAAAATTTTCGGGTTTTTTTGGTTATTCGGTTTTGTTTTCGATCCGGATTTTCGGTTCCGAGTAACTGACACTTTTTTTTTTGGTCAGAACTAGTAACCGACACCTAAAAGCTAATTTTCAAGTCAAAAGATGTGCATTTAGAGAACTGCAATTTACACATTGTTTTCCACTTCACATCATTTGCCTTTTAATGGCAAAACAAAAAAGGAACCAAAAGACATTCTCTCCACTGTTTCTATATACATTTCAAAAACATAACAGTGGAGATGATGTGAATGGTTTAGCTAAACCGTTTCCAACTAACTTAAGAGTTTATGTCTTCACTCTGAGACTCTTCACCTCCATTACCAATGGACTGAGCCTGAGTCTGCGTTGAGTCTTCACCTTTGTTGCCAACGGGCTGAGTCTGAGCCTGAGTCTCTTCTTCCACTGAGGGGTTTCCAGGTGGTGTAGCGTCTTGGTTGTTTCCGTCTCT
Organism: Anastatica hierochuntica; assembly: GCA_900406275.1. Taxonomy (NCBI): domain Eukaryota; kingdom Viridiplantae; phylum Streptophyta; class Magnoliopsida; order Brassicales; family Brassicaceae; genus Anastatica; species Anastatica hierochuntica. Next base: position 18,583 of record OVAN01001123.1, on the reverse strand, counting down.
GTTTCCATTACGCCGAGGCTTTTTAAAGTACTTGTCGATGAATTCTTCGGCGAGGTTGGGATATTTCTGCATCAGATAGTTGTTGAGGCATTTCCTGTATGAAAAGTCTTGTTTGGCCCCATCGGTTGACACAACAAAAAAGCACCTGGTGTCTCCGAACGTTGTGTGCTTATCAACCTACATTGTTCCACCGATAGTTTTCACATCAGAGGACGTAAGGAGGCTAAAGTAAAGCTTTAGAAGAGATGCTCAAATTGTAAAAGGAGAATATTAAAATTTACCGTGATGAAGTCAACACCAGAACCAAGCTTTGTGTCTTTGTCTGGATGGAAGGACAAAATCTTCTCCAGGACAAATGTCTTGTCCTCATCCGAAATCGGTTCTTCATCAGTGTACCTTCATTGAAAGAACACGGTTTTTTAGAAAGGTGAATCATCATAACATATTATATGGAATCTGAAAATGCATAAATTATATATAGAAGTGGAGATTGGATATATTGAGCTTAAGAAGTCGAAAGGCATACCCGGACTGATGCATTATCTTCCGAAGAGTCCTCATGACTGGCTCGACATCTGAGAGAAGGTCTTGCTCCTCAGAGGTGAACATGTCTAAACGCTGTCTCGTTGCTGTGAACATGGGAGCCATATTATTCTCAGATCCAGGGGGCCTAGGAGGACGGTTCCTCTTCCAGTCTTCACCACCACCATTGGACCAGCCACCACGTGAACCACCAGATGGATATCTCTTGGTTGGATTTCCCCACTGACTTCTCTCTTTATCATCCTCCTCTCCGCTTCTTGTCTCCTTCAAGGAAACCCACGGATTACCATCGTCTGCATTGGTATCGTCCTTGTCTGTAAAATTGGAACTTGGCTGTCCCCAAGAACCCCAAGCATCAGGCTCTGTGTCGGTTCCGGAGTTCTTTTTGTCCCAAGTACCAGCAGAGCCTGATTCAGCTCTAGAGTTATTTTTGTCCTTAGAACCCCAATTACTAGAACCTAATTCACTTTGAGAATTCTTTTTGTCCCAGGAACCCAAAGCAGCAGGACCTGATTCAGTTTCTGAGTCCCTTTTTCCCCAAGCAGAAGCACCTGATTCAGTTTCAGAATTCTTTTTGGCCTGAGGATCCCAAGCAGCAGGAGCTGATTCAGTTTTTGAGTTCTTTTTGTCCCACGTACTCCAAGTAGGAGAACATGATTCAGTCTCAGACTTCTTTTTGGCCTGAGAACCCCAAGCAGCAGTACTAGGTTCATTTTCAGAATTAGATTTGTTTGTAGAACCATCCCAAGCAGCACCATCTGACTTAGTTTCCCAGCTCTTTTCGTTACGGGAAGCCCAACCACCAGCACCTGATTCAGTTTCAGACTTCCTTCTGTCCCTTGAACCCCAATCAGCACCACCTGATTCAGTTTCTGAGCTCGCTTTGCCCCAAGAACCCAATGCAGCAGGAACTGATTCAGTTTCTTTGTTCATTTTGTCCCCAGAACCCCAAGCAGAAACATGGAATTCGGTTTCGGAGTTCTTTTGGTCCCTAGAACCCCATGCAGTGGGAACTGATTCAGTTTCCGAGTTCTTTTTCCAACAAGATTTGTCTGAACCAGATTTGAGTCCCCAAAAGTCAAAAGAAGGCTCATTCTTTTCTATGACAAGAGAATCCGCCTGAGGTAGTCCTGTTTCCCAGTTCGATGTTGTATTTGCATCACCATCTTTTCTCTTTAATCCCCAAGCACCCCATGAATCTGACTTGGAAGATTCTTGAGCTTCTTTTTTAGTGTTCCAACCACATAAAGCACCTTCCTTCTCAACATTTGTAGTCTTTTCCCAATCAGACTGCAGGTTCTGGAACTCAGCACTGTCCTCAAACGTGGGCTTTTCAAGGGCGGAGTCTCGCTCGGGTGACTCAGCCCATTCAGCCATGTTTTCTTCTGCAACATCAAAACCAGGGGAAGAAGCATATGCATCTGCTTTTGTCGTGGACCTGACCATCTGGAGAAGGCTATACACATCTGTTTCCTCTTCATTATCTAGACCAGTCTGCAAATATGTTGACAATAAAGAACATCAGAATGCAGAACAGGCTTGTATGAGACCAACTCAATCAATTGGTATGGTTTGTGGTGAGAACGTCTACCTCTTTCCATAGGAGCTCAAATTGTGAGCCCGTACCAACATCCACGCGTTTTCCCCAGAAACAAGACCCAACGACTGTTGATAGAGAATCTGTGTTACATTTCTCAGCCGCTTTCTCAAAACATTGCCTTGGTGTCTAAAAACACAAAGTAATTCCTGTTAATATGGACTGACAGTATATAACCTTAAAAACAATTTGTACTTAAAGCATTGGAATACTTACGATCCGAGTTGCTTCTGTGAATGGAGCCTTGATGTTCAAGGCTCGAGTGAAAGCCCTGTAACCTCCAGCAGTGAAACCCAACAAATTCCCTGAACAGGTCATATTGTTTGCTAGCAGAATGATATGTTCTTTCAAAACTCCTCTGGAGACCATTCTCACTGAAGCTGAGAGACGCTGCAATCAAATCATTACAGTTTAACATCATGAAATAAACAATGAGCAAATATGATACCATACATGAAATACCACAGAAGTATCATGTCTGAAGCGGAAGATCTAGTGCACGTATCAGGTTTAAAGTTATTAAGTACCTGAACTGCTTGCTCAAAAGCACAAGATAAACCAAGCAACTCTTGCACTTGCTTTATAGAATATGGGATAGACCGTTTTGTGTCTATTAGATGAAGCAAAGAAAGACATGAGTCAATCACAACTCTCCATGCATCGCCGCTTTGCTTGAAAGCAGATTTTTCAACGGTGACATCCAAAACCCATTCCCCTTGGCGGGACGCATGACGATTATGGATCCAGGTTATCATTTCTGGACTATTCCAGATTATGTTTACTGAACTTATTCGTGGGTCACCTGCCCAGTTTAGATACAGAAGTATTATCAAAAACATTTTTCTATAAATCATAGGCATGATACTACAGAGTTTCAACTACAACTTGGAAGACAAATCATTCAGACTAGTTGAGTTACTTGAGTAAAAGCTTTTATTTCTTTAGTCTTCTGGAAATAAATCTAACTAGAAAGATTTGAAAGGAAGACTCTTATCATATACACCACATCCCCATGGGAAGCAAAAATCGGAGGCAAGGGGTAGAAGAATTGACAATAATGAAAAGCATCATTCAAGTACCTTTGATCACTGTTTCCAGCAGAAATGGGTAAATCGTATTGCAAAGAGCATCAAGAATTATTTCTAGATCAGGATCGGTCGTATTGTTGGAGGAGAACATCAGGCACGGCATATCACAATCTTTACTAGCACATGGATCACGGAAAGAGCAGCACTCGCTGTTCATTTGAGAAGAAATTACTTATAATCAAACAACAAAAAACCAGATGCTAGACAAGTAGCCATAATAATACAAAGAACAGAAATTATAGTCAGAAAAGAAGTAAGAAAGCTAGTAATCAACATCAGACTTGCTTTCTATAGAAATTCAGCAGTTCATTCAAATAGAAGTCATCCAGAGGAAAGCGGATCATATACAAACCTGACAGACAAATTTGTTCTCTTGAAGTCGTCAGCTTTCTTCTTTTTCTTTTGTGCTAGTGAATTAATTGCATCCTCACACTTTTGAAGTATATCCTGCATACTGATGTTCCACTCTTGCAACAATGTCTAGTAAACCAAAATCACCAATTACAAGCAAGAACTATAAAGATAATTAGGAGCAAAGTATTTTTATGACAGGTAGAGGCTTCCGGATAGATTCAATAGTACAGAAACAAGAACTCAAACCTTATTAAGGTGAATGTGGCCATGTAGGGAAGAATCATTTCCAAAAATTTCGGAAATAGCTTGTTGCTTTCTGTATCTGCATGCAAGTAAAGGTAAAACAGATTGCAAAGAGGATTAGTCAAAGCAAAAAAAAAAGCACAAACACTAAAAGAGCAACGTAACTTACTAAAATACTTACTCGACTAGGAACTCCACTGCAGTATCTTTAAGATAAATTCTCTTCAGCTTGTTCCTAACTGTGTACGCAGCATTTTCCTGGCAATACCTTTTTCCACAGCGGCATTCATTCAAATATAGAATTACACGCCGATCCTTGGTAGTGTTTTGGAAGTTAGCTTTGCAGAGCAGAACTTCCTACGAAAAGGACAGAGACAGAAGTCAGTATTAGCACAAAACAATACAGACAAAGCTATATTGAGGAGGCAGCATCGGGAATGATCTACCTTCATTAACTCCCATGATGAGTTACTATTTGGAGTGGAATCAAGCACTGCATTATAGGCAGGAGTGGAAATGGCGGTAGCTGCCAATACTCCAACAGGCTCTCCCGCTTCAAACGAACCTTGATGTCCATGTTCAGAATTGACTTCGTACTTGAACTGCACTACCGAGTTGCTACATGTGTTTCTTACAGTTCCATCGCTAGTAATCACTATGTCCCGGAGAAAAGCCATTAGATTCTTGAAGAGTGTCCCAGGTTCAGCTAACCCCCCTGTAGAGCGACCAATTACCTCCCTAGCTGCAATTGAATGAGCCATCTCTTCATAGGGGTCCAGCCCATGAAAGAAGCAGCCCTTCACTATCCCAAAATCTCCAGAGGAAGAAATCAAACCATATTTTCTCTTATAAAACTGAGCCATGTCTTCCACCAGAGTCTTCGTGTAGAACTTCTTCTTGTCTGAAAGCTGAAGACCTAGGAAGCCTATCTGCTGCACCAGCTTGTTGATTGCGGAATTACTCTTGATGTCAATCAAGTTCCGCATGGAATAGGACTTCAGCATAAAGTTAGCTGCAACTTCCTTCACTTTATTGATGCTGTTTTCTAGCTGCAGTTCATCTTCATATGATAATCTCAAGCGAGACACCATAGGAGAAATCTCCCGGATGATAAGATTATGAATAACATTCATGTCTGCTCTAGACATGGATAAGTCTTCCAAACTGACACTAAATCCCTCACCAAACAGATGTTCCATCAGTATGGGCTGCAGTGAATCAAAGAATCCAAGTGCCTCAATTGGACCCTTCTTCAACAAGATCGAAGTTACAATATCATTGATGACAGACGCTATCGCATCAACCCCAAAATTAAAACACAGCAAATCACTTCCATCAACCATAAACCTGTCCCCTTTGCAGCTCAAATGCTCAGGAAAGGCCAGCTGTAAAATCTGGAAAGCTGTCCAAGATGGGCCACATTTTCTAGACTTTTTCAATGCTGGTGGTGGCAGGGGCAGAGAGCCATACATAGCTAACTGTTGAGCAGTTGCCTTGTCCACAAAAACCCGCTCCAGCATAACCCTCAATGACAGCAAAGAATCACAACTCAACTGCAAAATCAGCTGCCCAGTATGCGAACTAAGCAGTTGCTTATCCACAGAGAAGAGTTCCATAACCTCTGCCTTAGCAGTAAGTGATTGAGGGTAAAACAGATGGACACAGTCACCATCAAAATCAGCACTGAGGGGGGCACACATCAGAGGATTAATCTTCACCGTGTTGTCTTCGTGAACATACACCTGAAGAGCTTGCAGAGAATGCTTATGGGTTGTTGGGGGCCGATTGATAAACACGACATCCCCATCCATGACCCTGCGGTGAACAATCTGCCCGGGTTTAAGTACGGTGTGTCCCTTGGAGCCATCCCTTAGAGAATACGTTGTTGAACCTTGAGTATAGCTCAAACACATCTTGTTGTCCACTAACTCTTGTAGATAAACTATATTGTGGACACTAACCCTTTCCTCAAATGTGATCCTCTGAGCAATTTCCACAGGGACCCCTACCTCATTCACATTTCTGTAAGCATCCCCCGTGACGAGGCTGCGAGAAGAGAAGCCTGAGCCCTTGCTGATGAAAAGTGTTTTGATCTTTTCTGTCCAAGCCTTTGAAGAGGAACAGTTCGAGATCTTAGAGACCCTGTATCTCATATCAATGTTTCTTGTTGGTTTTGCTGTACCCCTCACCCGCAGATAGGTATCCACCACTCTAAACAAGTCGTCTACTTCAGCCTTATGCGACACAAAGTTTGTCTCGCCGGACCTAGAGCTTTTTATGGCTACCACTTTCTTCAGAACATCTTTCAGCTCGATTCTGGAAGGATCCTGAAAATAAGAGTGGTATAAATGCAGGGGTTGCTTTCTAAACACAGGCCAAGGCATTCAAGAAACTCAATACAAGATTCTAGTTTCAACTAGCTTACCACTGACATGGAGCTGAAACCATCAGAAACATCTGGCACTGACAAACAGTTAGGCGGGACTGGAAGATATTCTAATATGTATCCTTCTTGAGGAATATGTCCCTTTGCTGTGAGTTTCTTTCTTGTTTCTTCGGGAACCCGTCTTAAAATTTCTTTTACCTGTTTGTTTTCCCAGCATATGGAAAAAGACATGGAAAGAATGTAATATCAGTTTCCAGAAATTGAGCCATAGACGCCTTGCAGCGACTTGCGAAGTTATATTCTTTGCTTCTTTTGCTCAAACGTTGGCACATGAATTCAAAAGTATAGTTAATTAGCTTACCATGCTTATAACCAAAAATTTGAACTAATTTGTATATGAAACCTAAAGCATACCAAAACATGTATTTATAGAAAAATCCTTTCAAATGATTGGACACATGTCAAATAATTATAAAAAATGTATTTATAAGATAACACATAAACGTTTTATGATAGAAAAAGAAACATAAGCATGCAGAAGAAATTAGAAACCTCTCTTGCCAGCAAGGGACGAGTATAATCATTTCCATAGCGATAACCATATCTTTCTAGGAAATTCCAGCGACCCGCATCCAGTCTTGATCTAGATGGGAGCTTCAATTCTAGATACGAGGCACCATCTGATGCTTTATCTTTGATTGAGATGTTAAAAGCTTCCTAGCAAAGTAATTTAGTATTTAAAAATCTAAAAAGTTCGGGAATAATATCACCCAAAGAACACATATAAGCAGCGAATGTTTCACGGAGTTGCGAAAATACCAAAAAATACTCTTTCAGAAAGCATTGATTCATGTTACACTCATTGAATAGATCAGCACAAGCAAAATAACTATTCTAGTTATGACCTAGGACGTATTCAAAACATGCAACTACTTGAAGAAAAATTTATCAGCTTGCTTTTCAGATGAAAGGAAACAATAAGAATGTGTATGGCATTACTCACCTCACAACAGACGCCTAATAAACGCTCTGCAAGACCACCACTTGTGCTCTGAAATCAGAAAGGTGAAAAAGATATGTCGGGTTTCTATTGATTTGAAAAGATGGAATTTAAGAAAACACTATGAGGTAATACCTTAGCCTTCTTTATCTTCAGACATTTCAAGCACAGAAGGCTTAGCATTTGTTTCAACTCATTAACATGAGCAGGATGGTATATCGGCACTGGAAGCTCAATATACCCAAAATGACCTGAAGACGTAGAAACGAAGATCAATATCTTAAAAAACTATTCCAGCATACAAAAAATATAGCCAAAACGGAACTAGTTTTACCTTCACATTTATCTGTCTCTGTCGCACCACAAGATTCGCATTTACCAAATTCCAGCGGTAATCCTAAGAACGGGTTAGAGAGCTGACTAACATGATTGATCGGGGATTCACTAATTGACGCTTTGCACTGCAAGAAATAGTTACAGCCCAGTGAGAAATAGAAGGGTGAGCGAGGATATATCGCAAAACTAAATTTATATGCAATAGGGAAGCACTCAAGTTTTAGTACTACCCCGAGCCGAGCGCACTCATACTGAAATTCAGAAACTTGATGCTAAAACTTAACCAAGCCACAGCGGGTTTGGTTAGTCGTAATACTTTACACTCATACTGAAATTCAGAATGATCATTCATGCAAACTTTTAATCACTCATCAAACCGCATTTCTCGGATTTAGTGAGAGGCCTAAAGATGCCAAACAAAAATGGATCAAGTCCAGAGAGGAGGAAGACTCTTTTGAGCTTACGATTTCATGGTGAGTAGCAAGAGCGAATTTGATTCCAACAATCTCTCCTTCCAGAATCTCTGATGCAGATTCTTCCTCCATGACAAAACCCTGAAAACTGAAACCAGACAACAACCAGACATTTCAAGCTCACTAACTAGAGAAAGCCCAGAAATTTCTAAAGAGAAAAACTTCAAAAAATCATAAAAAGGAACAGTTTTTTTCAGATCTTTTCCACAAAATCGAAAGCCGTAAACACACGATAAAGAGAAATCTCCTAAATTTCGAATCCAAGAGGAAACTACATTTCAAACCCTGAAAAACCCAAGTACAGTGAAAACCCAAGTCATGATCACGAGTCTCGACATTGTGTTTCTAAAGAAAAACATCGAAACACAGAGTTGGGTGAAGACGACATACCTACGAATCGACGATCTCCGTGTTTGATTTTTGAAACCCAGAAGACGAAACGAAACAACGGGAAGCAAAAGGGTTTTGCTTGAAGGTGAAAAGATGGAGAGAATCTAAGACTGACGAAGAGAGTGAAAGCGAAAATGGCGGACTTTAATTTAAACAGTGTCCTTTGATGTTCTTCTTCTTCGACTCGCGCCTCTCTAATGTCTACTCTAAACTCTAAACCCATTTGCATGCAAACGGAAGGGAGTATCTTTTTTTCTCAATTAATTAATCAAACACTTCTGAATATGTCATTATGGTCATAATTGGTTTTGAAAAAACAAGATAATATGGCACAAAGTGTATAATAATACTTAAACAAAAATAAAATGTCACAGTTTATTTCATTTTGATATTATATATTTAACTGATGGTTCTATTTTAACTTAGTTCATGATTGTTTGTGGTTTCTAAAAGAGTTTTTGGATTTTAGATTTTAATTTCTAGTTTTTAGATTTTCAAAATGGAGTTTTTGAATAAAGTCTTTAAAAAAACTAATTTTTGGGTTTTGGGAAGAAATAATATGGATCAAGTAACATCTAGATTCTTTAATTTTATGGGAAAGATAAAATCTAAAAAACTTGAATAGACAAATTGTGATTAAAAAAAAAGAATAGACAAATTAAGCGAAAATGTTTTCTTAAATTGTTGAAAAACTAAATTTTGAAAATCTTAATTGGTGATTAAATCAGTTTTTTAGAATCAAAAGCCAAAAGCTAGTGTAAAATCTACATACCAATCAAGGCCTTAGTATTTGACCACAAATTACATAAAAAAAAGAACAGAAATTTAAAGTTTGAAACAGTAGCTCAACAACACCCACAGGAGCTCATGACTCCTTAATTTTCATAGTTCATGGCTCTCTTCCTCTTATATTGTCCATTTATTTTCCTGACCAGCTCTTTGAGTTCTTCGCAAAGAGGTTCTGGAGTCAACTGGATCATCTCGTCATCATCACTATCACAATCCTCATCCGGTTCTGTCTCCTCATCCTCATCCTCCTCCCCGCTGCTCGGCCATCTACAGCGAGTACTTTGGGTACCTAAAAGAGTGATTTACATCAGAAAAGAGAAAGTTATTATGGCGATGAGTTTGTTAATTTCCTCACCTCTAACCGAATGGTACGAATAATCTGGTGATGTTACTCCTGATTGTAAAGTTGCTAGTGATGACTCCATGACTGCCTCGCTGGTTGGTGTTACTGTCACGGCACCACATCCCACCAACAATGTTGAGCTGCTACTGACCTGTTCTCTTCGATCCACAGCATTCTGCTCCTGCTCATACAGAATATGATCGCAGATTAAGTAACATATATTACGGGTAAATCAAGTTAAACCCATTCAATAGTCTTCCGACACAAGATCACTAAAACAGATGATGCAAGCAAAACTAATCCCAAATAGCGAATGCAATATGAAAACAGTCATATAGTAGGGTGAAGTCACCGTTTCTTGTCGTTCTTCCTCATCAGCTAGTTCCTTTTGCCTTTCAAGACATCTATCACGAAGCACTGCGTATCCACCTTCTTCCATAAATTCCCACCCTGCCTCAGTATATAGCTGAAACCGAAAGTGGGTAAAGACTTAAAGTCAAGAAGAAATGTCTTCAAAAAAGTGAAAATGGAAGACCGTAAAGAAGAAACACACCAGTACTTGTTCGTTGATAATCTCATTGATGACACACTCCTTAAACCCATACTGCCTAAGGTTGTCTCGTGCTGCATCTTCTCGCCTTAGTCCCACCTTCTGCAATAATAGTAAGAGGAAGAAGAAAATAACCAAAGAGAAAGAGCATCCCTCACTCACATTGATCTCTAAACCTAAGTATGAAGTTCCAGAACATCATCTTCTACTCTCCCAAGATCAAAACAACTTCGTAAAAATAATCATAAGACCACTTCAGTCAATGATATACAAAACTGTAATGCTTACAATTTCTCTTCTTCTGGGTGCCATTTCTGTCAATTTCCACAGTTTCCCTTAAGTTTCTGAGAAAATTCAAGGAGAAAAAATTGTTACTTTCATCATCTAGGTTTTCAAAAAAAAAACTGATTCCTTTTCCAAAAACCGTAGAAGAACAAAATGAAAGTTCTTATCGTTTCTAAATATTTCAAAATAGTAACAAGTAGAAGATAAAATTCGAACCCAGAGAAACCAACAAAGCCAGCTTCTTCTTCTTCTAGCCACAGAAAACGCAAAAAGAAAAAGCAGCGTTTTCTGGTTCAGGTGAGAGAGAGAGAGAGAGAGCTTACGGCGGGGAAAATCGGCGGAGACGGTAGATGAATCGGAGAGCCGTCGATTGCGTCGTCTCTCAATATCTTTTCAAGAGGACATACTCACGGAGACTGAAGAGTTTAGAGTGAAAATAAGCAAACAAATATCAATAAACGTTAATTATTTATTAAATACAAAATTTGTTTTTCTAAGTCAACCTTTTTTTTAATTAGTCACCGGTCAACTAAAAGCCTTTTAGTAAAAGGTTAATTAAATAAATTACTATAAATTATCTTTGTTTAATTGACCATCATACTCTAAGTAAGTTGTTTACATGCCAAAATTTGTTCTTAGTTTTCATATAATTATCACCATCAAAAAAATTAACACTTGACAATGGAAATTAGGTGAAACAGAAATCATGGTAATATTTTTCTGTGATTTTATTTTTTTATAAGTTATTTTTTTACCTATCCATACTTTTTCATTTTTTGTCATCGTAGCTTAGTGGCAAATGGTTCCTCTCACTAGAGGCAGGTGCAGAGTTCGAACTCTGGTTTCATGAGATGGATGCAGAAGTGGTGCAATCACTGGCACACTTGCTCCTCTCACTTTTCCCATTTCAAATAATGGGAATGAGATATTCATTTATTCTTATAGAAGAAAACAATGTTTGTGTGTGTTTATTAAAAATACACACAAATCTTGTTTTGATCTATACAGATAAAGATTGCTTAGTGCATTAATCTAAACTATGAAAAGTATATTGAAATGAGTATTAGAGATAATTTGATTTTTAGTGAGTTTTAATAAGAATTTGTTGAGTTAGAGAAAATTGTGATTTTTTTGAAAATTTTCTGCACCTTAAATAATATGATTTGAACATTTGTATTTTTAACAAGAAAATTATACTAAAACATCTTATAGTCACTTACAATCCATTACTTAAACTATTTTCAATAAAAATAGATTTAAAGATACATTTAAAATCACATTTCCGATAAGACATTAAAAAGTTTTGTTTGAATAACATGAAATTTCCGATTTTAATACAAATCACTCCAAATCATTGTTTGAATACACCTCTTAGATTTGATTTTATCGTCGTCATTTACAATTACAAAACATAGAAAGAAAAAAACAAATCTAATTGTAACAATCATTCAGCAGTAGTGATTTTAAAACTTTTGTATATATATTCTTAAGATTAAGACTTATGTATAGATTTTGTTTTCAAATATCCTAATTAAAAATTAACATTAAATTGGGCTAAAAGGCAGTACTCGGCCCATATCTCAAGCCCAAACTAGAGAAGATCGGATCGCTACTGATCCAACAAATATGAAACCCTAAGTTACTTTCTTATCCCCACTAACTATATAAAACCCTAAGTCTTCTTCTTCAACCTTCTTCATAGTCCTTAGCAATTTTTTTAGGGTTTTTTTCTCTCATTACTCAAAAACACACTCTCAGAGGTTAAAGCGACGGCGCGAATTCGCTGTCCGCCTTGCACGAGCTCGAGCTTCGTCTAGGCCCTCGATTTTCCTCTACCTCTTTTTTTTTGTTTTAGGTTTCTCTTTTCTCAATTTGATTTTTAGCAATGGCGGTGAAAGCAACAAAGGCCGAGAAGAAGATCGTTTACGACTCAAAGCTTTGTCAGCTTCTCGATGAGTATCCTCAGATCCTTGTCGTTGCAGCTGATAATGTCGGATCCACTCAGCTTCAGAACATTCGCAAAGGTCTTCGCGGCGATTCTGTTGTTCTCATGGGTAAGAACACTATGATGAAGAGATCTGTGAGGATTCATGCTGAAAAAACCGGAAACAATGGGTTCCTTAGCCTCCTTCCTCTTCTTCAGGTTCATTTCTTCTCCTAATTCGATGAGATTTTATGTTATTGTTCTTGTGGAGAATTTGATTTAGATTTGTTGTTTTGAAATTATGTAAATAGGGGAATGTTGGATTGATCTTCACCAAAGGTGACTTGAAGGAAGTTAGTGAAGAGGTTGCCAAGTACAAGGTTTGTTTGTTCATCCACTAAATTTGATGTTTATACTTATAATCCTGTGATTGGTTACATGATTTTGCAATATGGATAGATGATTTGTTTAGTTGGTGAAAGTTTGCATTTGAATTCACCATGTGTTCTTGCTTAAAACTCAGTCACATTCATGATAGTTTTTGAGTTCTGATTGATTGACATATCATTCTACTGTTAATTTATTATTTGCTCAAAGATTTTAACTTGGAAAGTGAAAAGTTTTTTGTTTAAATTAGATTCAACTTTTGTTCTCTTTAGGTTAAAATTGGAATCATCGTGAGAACATATCTTATGAGAACATTTCAGTGAAAAGTTTGCATTTTTGGTTTAAATTAGATTCAACTTTTGTTCTGTTTTGATTAAAATCGAAATCATCGAATGAGAACATATCTTATTAGAACATTTCAGTGAAAAGTTTGCATTTTTGGTTTACGTCGGAATCACCTTTGGTTCACATTTTGTGGAGTCCCTTTATGTTTTTTGATGGATTGATTTGTAATCTAGCACCCCTTGCCCTGTTTCTGACAGGTTGGAGCTCCTGCTCGTGTGGGTTTAGTGGCTCCAATCGATGTGATTGTTCCTCCAGGCAACACTGGTCTTGACCCTTCACAGACTTCCTTTTTCCAAGTGCTTAACATTCCAACCAAAATCAACAAAGGTACGGTCGAGATCATAACCCCTGTGGAGCTCATCAAGAAAGGCGAGAAAGTTGGTTCATCAGAGGCAGCTCTTTTAGCCAAACTTGGAATCAGGCCGTTCTCTTATGGTCTTGTCGTTGAGTCAGTCTACGACAATGGCTCAGTGTTTAGCCCTGAGGTGCTTAACCTCACTGAAGACGACCTTGTTGAAAAGTTTGCCTCTGGTGTCTTGACAGTCACCACGCTTTCTCTTGCAATCTCGTACCCAGCCTTAGCTGCTGCGCCTCACATGTTCCTCAACGCTTACAAGAATGTTCTTGCTGTTGCTTTGGCTACTGAGTATTCCTTTCCTCAGGCTGAGACTGTGAAGGAGTTCCTAAAGGTTTGGCCTTTCCTGAGTTTCAAATTTTTAAGATGAGTCGTTATAATGTTTTTGTTTTAATCCTTAACTTATGGTTCAGGATCCAAGCAAGTTTGCGGTTGCAGCTGCTGCACCGGTCTCTGAAGAATCGGGTGGAGCTGCAGTTGCAGTGGCTGCGGAGGAAGAAGCTGCGGAAGAGTCTGACGAAGACATGGGTTTCGATCTCTTCGGTTAAGAACTTAAAATTGAAGCCGTCGTTGCTTTTATCAGTTACTTTTATGTTTGGTTAAGTTAATGTTGAACCTTTTTAAATATTTTACCTTTTAGAATTTTATTATTGCACGTTATGGATCATACTTTGTTTCTTTTATCAAAAAGAATGTCACACTTAGTTGATTTGGTTTTCTCTCCATTAAGGTACTTATGTTTGTGAGAAATTTTATTATTGCACGTAATTACGTGATAGATATTTCTATGCTCATCAGGTAGGCATTATGTTACATTCATAACATTTTTTAATTAAATTTGGGCAATGTTTTGACTTTATAGGCTCAAATATAAAGAGATAGGATAATGATTCTTAGTAGTAATCAAGATCAAGTAATTTTTAGGCTTTTCTTGTTTAATTACTACTGTTTTGTGATTAGGTCGTTCTTTGAGCCTATAAAGTGATCAAGATTAAGTTATGAAGAACTGTTTTACAAGATTGTATAGCTAGCCTACATATGATATAATCTAGATGATATTAGTTATGATTTTTAGTTAATGATATAGTTTTATCAGTTTAATTCGTGAAGATCAATATGAGGTCAATTTTACACCCAAAAAATGTAATTTGGGTATTGTAGAAATATATTAAAAAGTAGGTAATTTGGTTGAGAAAATAGAAGAGGCAGCTATTATTAAAATATTGTGGGTTATCTTATGGATTTTATTTTATATGGTGGAAAGCACAAGCATGCTCTTATTAATAATTATTAAAACAAAAAGTTGTGTTGTATGAAAATGGATGAGACACATTCTTAACATTCCCATGAGAAAAAGGAGACGCAAAACATAAGCGTGGGAATTGCGGAGAGGATTATGTCGTGTCACTTATAATAATCAAAATTATAAAACAAATTTTATAAAAGGGGATGTGGTGTTTGGTTTACGTCTATTTTTTTTTTATCACAAAGGAACTTATTTATTAAACTTTACGGACAGAAGAATTTTGAGCACAAAGAACTCGTTTAGCTAATAGATCTAGAATTTGCTGATCGTGGAACAAAGCAAAAGGAGACAAAAGAAAAAGAAGATATTAAATCTCTAATATCCTGAAAAAGACCAAGAATATCAATATGGTCTTCATTTCGCTTGATCAGATTGACCAAGATCTAGGAATCCGAGTGCACAAGCAACTCATCAATCCCTACCACAAGAGCATGACGCAACACAAAAGAAAAAGCCAGAGCTTCAGCTATCAGGGGTGAAGACACACCTTCCTGGAAAGAGATAAATTGCCCCAGTGAGGCGTCCTCAGACGAGAGAAAGAACCATCTCATGCCACACCGTCTAGAAGCATGCTCCCATGTCGCATCCACCCAGCAAGAAGTAGAACAAAACCTGGAAGAGGAAGGCACTGAGGAAAAGGTAGATAAATTACCCTTTACTTGCAAACAATGAGCAGACTGCCATTCCCGAGCATTGTCTAGTGCCTGACTAAGGAGATCAGAGACAGACATATGCTCCTGCTTAAAATAGAGGCGATTTCGAGCTTTCCATAGCAACCAACAAATCCAAGGGTAAACATCCACACCATACAAACCCGTAGGAGGCAACGCCTTCGAGGAACTCATGCAATCCAGAAACATTCCTAGGGTAGGGGTGGACGCAAGGTTTAGGTCGATTAAATTGTTTTTTTGTACACCAAAAAGAAAAATAAAAGGATGAATTTGCCAAATGGCTAAAATACAATATTTAACTATTTGAGAATAACAAAAAAATTATATTGGGGGAATCTTACAAAATACTCCATTTGTAGAAAAAATTAAAAAAACAAAGAAAAAAAGTAATTTGAATATGAAATGAAAAATGAAATTCTCAAAAATAAATATGACAAAAAATATAACATATGGTTATCGATATAATTTCTCAAAAATAAATGAAATTTAGAGGTTTTAGTGGATAAGGCCCTCCTCCTCTGCGATTAGGTATTGTGATGACATCAAGTATTGTACTACAAAGTTGCTTCCATTTTCTTGACACATTTAAAAGTCAAAAAAAGAGTTTGATAGATAACCAAAAGGAGAATATGTTTCCATGTTCCAAAACGGATATTCATCAAATTGGCAAGACTTTATGTTTTACTTTAAAATTATAATTATAATGTATATTCAAATGTCATTGCTTATTTCATGATCTCAAAGTTTTTTTTCCCCATTTCCTGATGTGTCAGAATTTCAAACTACTATGTTAAGAGAATCACATTAAGCGATAAAGTATAGTAGAAGTCCTTAAAAATTTTAATTTTGCGTTGCAACTTATCGGTAACCAAATAAAACATGATTTTTTTCCCAACAATTGGATTGACAAAACCCGATCCATAACCAAATAAAACATGATTTATTGGCGAAATTTTTATTTTTATCTTTTATTTACGCAAATGGTTATATTGTTTTCTTTTTGTCATCAGTTGCATCGACAAGGACTGATCCCTAACCAAATATTCTTATTATGCGGGACAACGCGATTTAATGGAGTTTGAACTCTAGTGGAGATAATTCATAGCCGTAGAGGTGAATCTTTAACCACTTGACTAAAGACACTTCTCTACGATTATGTTGTTTTAAAGTCTTTGAATTTAAATATTATTTAGGAGAAATTTGAGGAATGGTTATTAGACAAAATCCGAAATCTAAATATACGTTCCAAGTGGATCAATGGTTGCACTATTTCTGTTGTTGTTTTACGAAAATCTGGGTTGGACGATATCGTCTTTGTAAATCTGATCCAAAAAGTTAACAAGTAGAATTAGGATAAGAAATTCAACGAAAAATGAGAGAGCAATAGTATATACTATGTTTATTGGCGTTAGATCTCATTCACATGTGAATACAATAAATGTCTCTTCTCTTCTCCGGCATTCATTGAGCGTTAGGCAGTGTGATGTGTTCCCACACCAAACGTTATCCGAATCATGCCATCTCCTATAAGTTAAATAATAACTACACAAACACAAGGTACTAAAAAAATACTATATAATTGATTGTTCAGGTATTGTTGTCTGTTAAATTCGTATCTTATTATTTAATTATATACTATAGATTTGCTTGAATTATTTCATTATAAATTTTGATTTTGAAATAGTAGTTAGTAGACAGTTGATGTTTAGAGGAGGCTCAACTAAAGAATAGATCAAGCGGATAAGATTTTTACTTATTGGAGTATGTACAAGGATCAAGGTTACAAGCCTACAACAAAGGTTTCATTATGCTGAAATTTATTATTTTTTAATCAGAATAATCATTTAAAATTATTTAGTTTTTAAAATGGAAAAAACAATATAGCAATGATTGTTCATCATTTGTGATAAAATTAAAATTAAGAAATATAAATGATGTTATAATTTTTGGTTCGATAGATATTGAAAAAATTAAAAAAAACAAGCAAGAAAGAAAGAGAAAAATGGATAATGGTCGGATAATACGGCGGGAGACATGCTTCATTACCAGGAGACCTATTACTTTTGATAGCTCAATCTTTGTTGACTCTTCTCCAACTCGTTGATTTTATAATTTTAAAAGTTTTCATAAACAATAATCATGAGTTTATTCACGAACAATGTTACATACCAAACCCATTGTTTTCCCAATGAATCAACTAATGTAAAGTATGAAAGTATTATTTAGCTAATTAAAGTGAATTTTGACTTTTATTAACTTAGTGTTGGATCCGGGCCCGGTTCACGAGAACCAAGCCCGAAAAAAGACTAATTGGGCCAGAGGAAATTAAAGGCCCGTCAGAGTTTATTTCGTCGAATCTCTGGCCCGTGACCTCGGCCCACTCTTCGACCGAGGTCATGGCCGACAGCCTTTAATGCATTTGTCAGAAAGAAAGTCACCAAGCATTTAATGAAGCGCACTCCCTCGGTCCGAGCTACCTCTAGGAAGACACGTGGCGTAAATGCAGAGGTATCGGCCTCCAGCACGACCGATGCATGCAAGGAAAGGACAGGAATAAACTTAAAGGCAACACGTGGATTCCACCTCAGTTACAATCTTATTTAAATCAAGATTACTGTAGATTTTGAACTACTATAAATAGGGGACTTAGATCATTAAGTATTGGCAGACAAAAAAATCTAGGAGAAAAAAGTACCGACTAAGTACAATTAAGAAAGAACAACACTTGTAAAAGTTTCGTATCAATATCTTTTCTTCAACTCCTCAGATTTCATCAATCAGCTCGGTTCATTGACCGAGAACTTTATAATTTAAGAAAAAATCTTCAATGTTCAAACTCTGACCTCGGCCTAACAAAGTCAAATTTTAAACAAACTTAAAAATAAATTTGGGATTCAAAAGTCTAAAGAACCAGTCAATGGTTCAACAGTTGGCGCCGTCTGTGGGGACTAAAGAGTAAAAACGGTGTCAGAAGATTAGACCGAGCAGACTAGTTCGGAATCATGAGTACATCTATGAACGTCTCGAGTGACATGCTCGCCTCAACAAGCAGGGAAAGAACGTCAGAAGAAGCTGCAGTCGGATTAACTCCACCCGCCAACATTCCCGGCCAAACAGTGAACGTCGGTAATACACAAGCCGAGCAAGGAGCGGAGAGAAATCATCCGGAAGTACAACTAGTCCCTGAGGTTCACGGTTTTGAAGCTGCTCTTCAAGCA
>OVAN01001122.1:0-44817 GCA_900406275.1 Anastatica hierochuntica | reverse complement strand
TCGTTGAAGCTGCTTTTTAGAAGATCTATCAGAATAGTACTCGTTAGCAAGATGGTTTGTAGAAGAATCTTTCAAGAAGGTGCTTCCTTTACGATCTGCTCAAATTTCTCCTCTACATGTTTAATTTCGAGTACATCTGATCTACTTCGTTTACCTTCTGTTTTAGCTCCAGCTCCAGATTCTTACGAATAATTGATAATTTGGAGGCTGAGCCTGGAAGCAGGAAGATGGTTGAAGATCGTATCCCATCATTACTGCATCACACATTTAGGTAATTCACCCATAAACTTATCCATCTCTTACCAAAATCAAGACCAATGTGCATGAGTTCTAGACAGAAGCCATATAATTATAAGTTTCTTGTAGTGTTTTTACTCAGAATAATAAAATGTGAGTATTTGATACAAGGAATAGCATAAGTAGGTGGGAGGAAGAACTGTTTACGGGTCTTTTGCATCATTAGATACTCAAAAACACACACTAAACTACTCATGATTTCTTCTAGTTTCATTTTCAGTTTTAATCGAGGAGTATTGTTCTTCATTGTTCAAATCTCTTTTGAGTAATAAAGATTTGATCTCTGGTTTCTAGAACCTATCAGATCCATAAATGATTCATTTCCATTCCTCATTTTTGTTCCTTCTCTTTTATTCCCTCAAAAGTTCTCTTGGTTTGATTTTTTTTTTTGATAATTTTAGGATCCATAAACCGTTCTCTTGGTTTTATTCCCTCACGCTGCATGGAAATGATTTTTTGATAATTTTAGGAATCAGATACGTGATAGAAACGTGTATACATGTACATATATGTATGTATATTATATAAATATTATTGTTATTAGCAATACATAAACATATATATATATATATATTATATATAACTACTATTGTTATTATACATTATTTCATATGTATTTTTCTTAACTCCATGATATCATTTGTTTCGTTTAGATAGATTTATCGAATTTAAATTTTAAAACTAATCTAAATTAACTTTTATTTTCTTAAATCTCATATATCATTTATATCATTTTGTAAACACTAGTTTTTATAAATAAAAATATTTTTTAAAATAATTTTTATAAATAGAGAATGAAAATAATCATAAATTTTCCAAATTTATTTTCATAAAATTAAAACTTTTGATAATTAATAATTTACGATACTAAAATTTTAAAACGGAATCGTAAACTTCCAAAATGAAAGTGCAAGCTTTTTACAAGACTCCAAAACAAATTTTTTGAAAGCCTGATGGATGCGAGCTTCAAAAAGCTTCAGACTATGATTCAGAAGCGAGAAGAGCATCTCCGACAAAACTTTAGTGCTACATAGAATTTTATTCCGTTTTAACATGTTCCTCGCGGTCCTACTTGTGGATACCAAAATCCAGCAAAATCCACATTTGAATATGTATGAGTGTTGAGATGAGAAAAAAGATACGTGGACAAATCTCGTATGAACTATTGAGGGATTAATCGAAGATTTGGATTGATTTAGATTAAGTATTACAAGAGAACTGAATGAAAAAATGATGGTGATAATATTGATTACAGAAATATGAAATTAAAAATATATGTTCTAGGTAAACATGGGGAAATCACGTAAGAGTTATAGATGGATCAAATGATCGATTGAAGATCTTGATCATTATAAATGATATTGATGATTTCAAAGAAGAAAATAAGTAAATGATAATCTCTACGATATTTGTTACAAAATAGAATTGAATGTTTAAGTGTAAGTTTCCGAAATGGCTGAAGAGAGCTCCATGTTTCTGGATCTTCTTCTTGTATAGCAAATGGCTGAGGTTGTTATACTACGTGATGCCTCCGAGATCTGCTTCTTAAATCTCGGGCGTCTGCTCCTGAAATCTCCCACAAACAACTGCCTCCAGAAAACGCGGCATCTCAAAGAGTCGTATCTTTGACTCGACTGCTAAGGTATCCAGAGCCGTCTGGACCTCAAATATCTGGGGCTCAGGTACCTGGACCTTAGGTACATGGTATTTTTGACTCGGATGTTGAGGTATCCAGAGTCTTCTGAACCTCATGTACCTGGGGCTCAGGTACCTTGACCTTAGGTATCTAGACCTCAGGTACCTGGGCTTCGACAATATATTCTTTGGACTTCAATGTTTTTACTGGTCCTTGAAGAGGGTAAGATTTGGGCCCGACAATTTTCCCCCAGCATCCAGAGCAAGATCTTTAGGTCTTGGATGCGAATCGGGTTCTAGTTATTGATCTTTATCTGCTCACATGACTTATATGTTTGTATGGGGCTGCTTAAGAACTACTCGATTAAGTAGTTAATCAACTAGCTATTTAAGCCGCAAATGTCTAGTTCCTTTGTACTTTTGCCTCGGGTGGTTCAAATTTTCCTTTTTCGAGTGTTATGTCTCTCTGGACCTAGAATAGATTAGAGGTTTTTAAGACCTTAAACGTTAGATTTCTGGGAACCTGAATCAATTGTTAGGAGATTTAGACCTTGAGCATTCGGTTTCTGGGAACCTGGACTTTGACGATAGGATTTTAAAACCTTAAGTTCCGGATTTCTAGGAAACCCGGATTAGATGATAGGATTTTATGACTAATAAATATCAGGTTTATGGGAACCTGATATAGATGATAGGATTTTAAGATCTATAAATATCAGGTTTTTGGGAATCTGTATTTAAGTGATAGGATTTTAAGACCTTTGAAGTATCAAATTTCTGGGAACATGTACTTAAGTGATAGGATTTTAAGACCTTTAATAGTATGTCATGTTTCCGGAAACCTGGATGTGAATCTTAAATCCAACACTTAGAATTTGTACAGAGGAAGAATGGGAAAAAGATTCGTGGGAAGAATCCCGTAAAGAACTAAACGATGAAGATTGAATTTTATTGAATTGAATTGGATTGATCGAAATTGCAAATCGAGTCTTTGTGTTTTACAAGAATTTAGCCTAGAAAATGAGGTTTATCCATGTTTTTTCCTGCCTCTTTTACGAGAGCTTTCTCCTCCTTTTATAGGCGTTTGTCGATCCTACTTTACCTCAACCATCTCCTTCAATCTCTCACAGAATCTCGGAACCACTTAAGACCAAGAAAGACCGAGCTTTTCTTTGCGACTTCGTTGCTTCTTTGATCGTTAGTTTAAACGCTGCGTTTCATGTCATTGTGGGCTTTAGATGATGGGTTGGTTCCAGGCCCAACAATTTCCCCCCCCCCAGCATCTGGGTAAGAGGCACGAAGTCTCAGATGCGGATCTTAATCATATCTCACCTTAATTACCTTGATTCTTAATAGGTGAGGATCTTTCCAAAGAAATATTTTCAGTTCAAAATCAAGGGCTACGATTTACTCTCACAGATCTAATGTTCTGTAAGAGCCGAGAGATGAAGAGTTTGACCTTGACTTTCACGCTAGAGATGTGATTTAAAGTAGCTTAATTATTTCTAGCACTTAATCACGTCATACGCCACAATCAAGGTAATCCTCTCTCCTTTGTCTTGTTTTTTGCTTTAAATTTCTTCTGAATTTCCTTTTCTCCTTTCATCGTAAGCGGAAAAATCGTAGGCATTTATTCCGATTAGGTTCTGGACACTCCTTTTTGTTAGAATTCCTTTGATTCGTTCCCTTGATTCTTCCCCCTTGCTCTCGATCTCCCTCTTCTTCCCCTTTGTAATCTGTAATGGGACCCAAAAAAGACGATGCTGGAAGCTCTAAAGACGATCGAAAGCGAAGAAAAGGGAAATAAAAAATCATCAACAAGGCAACCGCGGTGGCTATAAAAACGGAGATGGTAGCAAGATCCCTAACTTCCAGAGGTTCCGGAGGGACCTATTTTGCCCCTCACTAGCCCTCGTCGCTAACTCACCAAGAGATGGTCAACCTTATGGTTGAGGCTGGAGCTTTGAAAGACCTCGCCAGGCGATGCGACACCGATGAGACCCCTTAGAACTCTCCTCCTGGTTGGTTTTGTATTCATGAAAACTATATCCTCAAATGCCATCTTAGGTTTCCTCTTCTCGACCTTATCTTAGATCTGATGGACCATTACAACCTTGCTCTTCCTCAGCTCTGCCCTTTGGTGATCAGAGCTTTCTCGGTTTGATGACTAGATCGAAGGAAGTTGGAGTTAAAGTCGGAGTTAAGGACATTATCGGTCTTTATATTATTAAGGAATGTCCCCTGACCAAGGGGGCTGGCAGAACCTTTTACCTGCCGGCTCGCCCAGGCATGAGTATCTATCGTTTTACTGCTAACGATGAGTTCTGGAGATAAAGGTTCTTTTATGTAAAAATTGACCCAACTACCGTACCCCTTGGTCGTATGATGCATTCCTCTTGGTCTGACATCCCTGGTTAGAGACTTAAGTGCATTCTCACGGGACCTTTTAATTCCTTTAGTTGTTATTGTGACATTACTATTTCTTTTGAAGGTTCGATTGAACTCTCTCAGCTTATCCCCAAACAAGCCTTGGCTTTGATAACTCAGTTGAGACCTGACCCAGCTACCTGGACTACCTTTCCCTCCTCTAGTATAAATAGAGCCAGGTTCCGAGATAGGGACGGTGCTCAGTTCCCAGATCCTGTCTAAGTTTACCAGCTAGAAGGTGAGCATATCTCTTCTTTGTTTATCGCCGTTTGGTTTTCGTTACCTGCTCACACTCCTTGGCTACCATCTTATTGATGACCTTTTTCTTTTTGTTATCGTTTCTTTAGTTTCACAAGACGAAGATATAGTCGAGATCTCCACCGAAGCAAGTACCTAAGAAACCATTTCCAGGATGCCTGTCAAACAATCTTTTCGTTCTAAACCCAGACCGAACAAACCTACTTGAAGCTTGTGAACTCATGGCAGCGTTGGAGACAAGGTCTCTGCTGGCTCTTTTCTGAGCTCGATCAAGGAAGTTCTCGATGAT
Organism: Anastatica hierochuntica; assembly: GCA_900406275.1. NCBI lineage: Eukaryota > Viridiplantae > Streptophyta > Magnoliopsida > Brassicales > Brassicaceae > Anastatica > Anastatica hierochuntica. The sequence continues at coordinate 39,911 of OVAN01001122.1, read as the reverse complement.
GGTTCCTCAAAGCTCTCTCTAACTGTTATTCTGGTCTCTACAGATTTGGAGGCTTCGAAGGCTCAAGGGAAGAGGTTGATAGCTGAGGAGCCAAAGATGGATGATTTCAAGGCTCAGGGAGATGAAATGGTCATTTTCACAGGTGATTTTTCCCGCAAACGTGACCCTATCCCCAAAGCTCCGAGGGGCAGTCAAGAGTCTGATCACTCATCGCTCAAGAGAGCCCGTACTGAATCAACTAAGAGGAATCCTAGGCCATCGTCATTAAGGAGCAGCCAAGGCTCCTGAAACTTCACCTACTTAGGCCTAGGTTCCACTACTGATTATGCTTGGGGATTAACCACATTAATGCGCCATTTGAAGCAAATCAGATGTGCTTTTCTAGCTACCGCTCACTTATCAAACTCAGAGGCATATCTGGATGTTTCCTACCACCTCGGTTAGATACGTCTCTGGAGTATATGTTCATTTACATTTACTATAATTGCGCTTGGCTGACTTGCCTTGTTCTGAAAGATAAGTTCCAAAAGAAGAAGGAGGAGGCCTCCCTTTAGATCTATGCCCAGGAGATCCGGGCCAACATTGAGCTTCTGGAAGCTCTCATTTCCATGGAGATTACGAGTGTCCAAAAGGAGCATGACAGATTGGTTGCTATTTTCCCTATCGCTGAGGAGAAATTTGAGAAGTCCTAGGTCTCGGACTTCATTATTAGTAAGCTTTTGCTTCCTCTAATCTCCGAAATCTTAGATATTCATGCAGCCTTAACCTTAGATGAGAGTAACCAGGTCAAGATTGGATAACAAGGGTCTAACCTTAGTTAAGCAGATTTCGGGAAGTCTCGAGATCAAGGCCCCGAAGGAGTGGATGATCAGGAAGGTGGGAACCGAGAGGAGTGACCTCTCCCTTTTTTATGTCTTAATAATGTTAGAATCTGTTTCTTTTGATACTTAGTGCCTGAGGATGCCTTTAAACCTTACTTTGTAGCTTTCAGATTAAAGCTTGTGGCCTGGGGAGGCTTTTAAACCCATTTTCATATGAGACACTTTAATGTCTCTTTTGATGCTAAGTATTTCCGAATTCGGATCGTCTGTCGGTGATTTTTTAAATGCTATCTCATATATCTCATGGAGGCCCCTATTGTCTTTTGTGGGCCTTAAATTCTTAAGAATTTTCGAGAGCTTAATATTTCAACAAAGGAATCAAATATCCGATATCATTTAGGTGCTTGACAAAGAATCCTTAAGGTTCTTGTCGACACCTTAGTCAGCCAAATGGCCTAGGTTACGACCAGATATTATGTTAGCAGGTCTCTTCCTTACATAGACTTTGATCTATTTGGTTCTTATAAATTTTCTGCAAACAGCTGAGTTCCCAGCAGTCAGGTATCGATAGCTTCTTGTAGGCTTCCGCCTAGTTTCTGGGAACCTTATTTGGGTGATAGATCTTCGGGTGTCTACTTTATTCAGGCTGATAGGCGTCTAAAATGGTTGATAGGATTTTATGGTCTTCAATTCTCAGGGAACCTAAAACCCATGCTTAGGATTTTAAGACCCTCGATTACTCGGGTTTATAGGGACCAAGAATGTTTAATAGGGTTTTAAGATCTTTAACTGTTCTGGTTCCTGGGAACCTAAAGTATATGTTAGGATTTTAAGACCTTTTGATTGTTTAGGTTTCTGGGAGCCTGAGGTATATGTTAGAATTTTAAGACCTTTTGATTATTCAGGTTTCCGAGAATATGAGGTATATTTTAGGATTTTAAGACCTTTTGTTTATTCAGGTTTTCGGGAACCTGAGGTATATGTTAGGATTTTAAGATCTTTTGATTGTTCAGGTTTTCGGGAACCTCAGGTATATGTTAGGATTTTAAGACCTTTTTATTGTTTAGGTTTCTGGGAACCTCAGGTATATGTTAGGATTTTAAGACCTTTTAATTGTTCAGGTTTTTGGAACCTGAGGTATATGTTAGGATTTTAAGACCTTTTGCTTGTTCACGTTTCTGGGAACCTGAGGTATATGTTAAGATTTTAAGATCTTTTGATTGTTCAGGTTTCTAGAAACGTGAGGTATAAGTTACGATTTTAAGACCTTTTGATTGTTAAGGTTTTCGGGAATCTAAGGTATATGTTAGGATTTTAAAACCTTTTGATTATTCAGGTTTATGGGAACCTGAGGTATATGTTAGGATTTTAAGACCTTTTGATTGTTCAGGTTCAAATTTATCATGAAATAGATGCGTGTTTTGAAATTGTCACTGAGTCTTTTGGAATGAATGACGATGTTCCACTTCTAGACATTTAGTAGTTAAGGGTCTCTGGTCGTCTAGCCTGAAATCGGTGAATTTTGAGAGGTGGGGCTTAACTCGTTGTAAGAGCTGCCTACGTACCCTGTCAAGGGATCAAACTTAACGTAGTTCATTTTTTGTCGAGTACTTAATGATAATACTTCTTGAGATTCATGGTGTTCTATGATCGTATCTCAAGTACTCTTGTTCACACTTTTACAAGTTTATAGACGTCAGGGCATACTATGTGAGAGATCCGATAAGGACCCTCCCAGGTGATACCTAATTTCCCAGCACCTCGTCCTTTGGTGTTTTCGTATACTTTTATTAGTACGAGATCGTCTATCACATACCCCTGTGGTCTCACGTTGGAGTTCTAGTGTCGAGCCATTGCTTGTTGATAATTTTGAATACGAATTAGTGTCTGGTCTCGACGCTCTTCTACTAGATCGAGGTTATCGAGTAATAGCTGATCGTTAGCTTCGGGGTTTGAGACACACAGGCTTCGGCGGAGGCTTCCATCCGAGGCTTCGGCTGGGATGACGAATTCTATCCCATAAGCTACAGAAAAAGGGGTCTCCTCAGTAGCTCTTCTTGGGGTCGTTCGACATGCTGCGAAGTTCTCGGGTAACTTTTCGACCCAAGACTTCTTCTTGGTACCTAAGCGTTTTTGAGATTTGCTAAGATTGACTTATTAGCAGCCTCTGTCTGCCCATTTCCTTGTGGATTTCGAGGTGTGGACGTAGTAAGGCGTATATTCCAGGTTTCACAAAATGCTATAAAATAGTCGGATATGAACTGTGATCCGTTGTCGGTTACAATTTCATAGGGGATTCTGTGGCGATATATGGAGTCTCGCCAAACGAATCTCTCTACCTCAAACTTAGTCACACTGTTGGAAGGCTTCGGCTTCTATCCATTTGGTGAAATAATCAGTTAGGACTAACAGGAAATACAGCTTCTGTTTTCCTTTTCCTGAAGCTACTAGGGGTCCTAAAATGTCCATGGACCAGCGCATGAAAGGATAAGGTGCTGATATCGAGGATAGCTTTTCTGTCGGTTGATGAATAATCGGAGCATGTCTTTGGCACTTGTCGCATTGAGAAGAATAGGTCACGCAATCTGTGATTATAGTTGGCCAAATATACCCTTATCTTTGATTCAGATGGCGAGGGCTCGGCTCCAGAATGGTTCCCACATGAACCTTCTTGAGAGGCTTAAAGTCTATGGATGCATTTTAGGTAAGGCACCGAGAGGCTTCGTTTGTAAAGATTGGAATCGATTATGCAATATCTTGCGCTTATGGCTTTCAGTTTTTGAGCTTCCCTTTTGTGAGGGGGGCTATACCCTCCCTAATATATTTCATAATCGGTATCCTCCAATCCGGCCTTCTGAGTACCTTGTCGTTGAGAGATAGTGGTGGTTCCCTTGCTGCTTTGTCTGCAGGTTCTAGGTTATCGTTGATGACTGGTTCTCCGTGAGTCTGGTTTGTGCCCCCGGAGGTATCTTGAGGATCGGATTCCTAAGGTCCTTTGTCCTCTAAGATATATGTTGTGCAAATATCCAGACTTGGAGGTATCGTTCGTCTTTGGTTGTGTCGGCCTTTGGTTTTTAGGAACCAGAAGGTGGTATGGACTTGGACGAGGGATTCACCTTGATTCATGGTGGTTGCTTCGATGCAAGGCTCGCTGTCATTTTTCTTATCTTCTAAGTCATTTTTAGTAGTTGTCTTGGTGGTCATGTCGATACTTGGTTTGTCTATACCTTCAACATGTATTATGCATTTTACAAGGGGGTCGGAGGTGGACGCTAATGCTGCCAGGGCATCGGCAAAAGATTTTTCGCCTCGAGAATTTCTCGTTAGCTAGAATTTATCAAACAGTTTGGTGAGGTTTTGTATGACCTCGAGGTATGCCCCATTCTTTCGTTCCTTGTTTCGTATTCTCCATGAAATTGGTTGGCCACTAGTTGGGAATTATTGTACGTGTTTACCTCTAGGATCACGAGTCCTAATGCCAATTTCATGCCCGCGATTAATGCCCCATACTCAGCTTCATTGTTCGAAGCACTAAAGCATAATCTGTAAAATTGTTTGATTGTTTCGCCAGCTGAAGAAGTCAGCCTTAAGCCGATTTCGGAACCTTGATTTAAGGATGCTCCATCAACATGGAGAGTCCGTTTCAGATTTATCGAGTCTGCATCAAGGTGCTCAGTAGCTAGCTCGATAATGAAGTCAGTAAGGAATTAAGCATTAACTGCGGTCCAAGGCTTGTATTCTATATCGTATTCACTTAGCTCGATGGCCTATTTCTCGAGGCGTCCAGATTGGCTGAGACTATGTAGTATCGTGCCTAACGGATGGGAGGTCATTAAGACGATTGGGTGCGATTAGAAGTAGGGTCGGAGCTTTCAGGTTGCGGTGACGACCGCTAGAGCTAGTTTCTCCATTGCAGGATACCTGGTTTTCGCGTCCACTAAGCTTTTGCTTGTGTAATAGACGAGTCTCTGCTCGTTATGCTCCTCTCGTACCATTACGCCGTTAACTGTGGCTGGGATACGACAATATATAGATACAATGGTTCTCCTTCCACTGGTTTGGATAGTCTCAGAGGCTCGGAGAGGTAAGACTTGAGTTGTTTGAAGGCTTCCTCACACCTCTCATCCCATAGGAATTTCTTTTTATTTTTCAGAAGTTTATATAACGGAAGTCATTTGTCGGTCGATTTGGTAATGAATCTGTTTAAGGTTGCGATTCGTCTAGTCAACCTCTGTACTTCCCTGGTTGTTTTCGGAGACGGCATTTCCAGGTAGGTAAATATTTGTTTCGGGTTGGCTTCAATACCACGTTTAGTTACTAGGTATCCTAGAAACTCTAGTGACGGTACTCCAAAGGTACACTTGGCAGGGTTTAGCTTCATGTCGTATTTATTTAGGGTATTGAAGTACTCTTTTAGGTGGGCGATGTGGTCTTATCCCCTTAAGGATTTAACCAACATATCATCTATGTAAACCTCCATGGTTTTTCTGAGTTGTTGGGCAAACATCTTGTTCACCAACCTTTGATAGGTAGCTCTGGCGTTTTTCAAACCAAAAGGCATGACTTTGTAGCTGTAGGTGCCATGTTCAGTTATAAAAGCGGTTTTTTCTTGAACCTCGGGGTCCATCATAATTTAGTTATATCCCAAGAATGCGTCCATGAAGGACAATAATGGTGTCCTGCCGTTGCTTCCACTAAGCGATCGATGTGAGGCAGTGGGAAGCTGTCCTTGGGGCATGCTTTGTTTAAGTCAGTGAAGTCGATACAAATTCTCCAGTTCTTATTTTTATTTTTGACCACAACCGGGTTAGCGAGCCAATCAGGATAATGAACTTCCCGAATGGAGTCTGCTTCGGTCAATCGGTCCACTTCTTTGTCAACTACCTGAGCTTTCGCATGACCAAGCTTACGAAGTTTTTGTTTGATTGACTTAAACGTGGAATCTACGGTAAGCTTATGGGTTGTCACACTCGGGTCAATTCCCTTCATGTCATTACTGGACCACACGAAAGTTCTGACATTTTCTTTGAGGAACTTAATGAGCCTCTTTTTGGTTTCGATGGGTAGTTCTGATCCGATGGTGACGCGTCGTTTAGGATGATCGTCATCGATGCAGACCTGCTCGATGAGGTTATTTGGGGGACCTTGCATGTTTTGTTGCATCGTTCTGTCTTCTCGTATATATAATTGTTATTGGGCATACTCCTTTAGGATTTGGAAGCCTCCCAGATAGCAGATATTTGGATACCTTTTGGCTACCTCGGATCGTGGCTATTCCGTCGGAGGTAGAGAATTTTACGCATTGGTGATAAGTGGATGCTACAACCTTCATTTTATGGATCAAGGGTCTCCCAAAGATTGCATGAAATGGAGGTGGTCAATCTGTCACCACGAAGTTGATCATCTTTATAACTCCGGAGGCTATGATTGGGAGCTTGATAGTTCCCAAAGAGGTAGCCGTTTCACCAAAGAAAACTACGAGGTTAGCCTTCTGGCTGGTAATCTCGTAGTCGTCTATCTCCATGCCTTTTAAAGCGTCGTAGAAGATGAGGTCAACGGAGCTCCTGGTGTCGACCATTAACTTAGCTACTTTGTACCCGGCGACGTTAAGTGTAACGACCTGGGCATCATCGTGAGGTTTGTCGAGGTCTAGTATCTCGCTCTCCCAAAAGAAAAGTTTTGTATTAGGTTCCTGGGTGGGAAGCTTAGCCCGAGAGCTGGACTCGGCCTTACGCAGGTGACCTTTAATTGAATTCACGGAATCTTGGCAAACATTCAGATTCACCGAGAATGTAGTCAACCCTTGTGTCGGAGGATTACAGGCCAGGGGCCTTGCCGAACAAGGCGTCTATTGTTCCTTTTGGAAGAGGTGTCGCAGCGCCGATCTAAAGGCTCTTTGCATGAGGAAAATTCGCTAGGATCATGTTGATCCTTTTCTTGGCATCTAGAGGCGGTGAATCAGTCTACTTTTCAGGAGACTTGTTCCGCTTCGGGAAGGAGGACTCCCTTGGGGATCTTTTTCAAAAGGGTGTTGGTTTCCTGAGATCCACGTCCTTTTTCTCCCACCGTAAATTTGGCGGCTAGCTGTCGTTGGTGATCCCAATACTCTTATGTAGAATGGTCCTTCCTTTTGTGATAAGAGCAAAACTTGCACTCGTCATAGGATTTGGTCCAGGGGGCTTTGCTTGTTGTTACATTAGGTTTCTCCTGATGAGTTTCTTCATCAGCTTAAGATGCTCGCCAAAGGTCTGTATATTTCGAAGGTTAACCTTTTTAACAAGACCCTTTGTTTCCTTGGAGTCGGTCTTCAAAGGATTCTGGGTAATTTTATCCATTTTTGCAGTTTCCTCCTCCAAGGTGATGAATCGAGACGCCCTGTGTAACGCATCGTCAATTTTTGGAGGAGAGTTGATCGTCAACTAATACCAGAACTTCAACCGACACTAGAGACCTCTACGTAGGGCCTCAACGGCTACCTGATCATTAGGGTTTAAAAGTTTGGTTCTCACCGCTTTGAATTTATCTATGTAAACCCTGAGTGTGTCCCCAAATCCTTGTCTAACTTTCCAAAGATCTGCTTCAGAAGCCTCTTGATGTGAGTTGAGTGCTGTTTTATGAGAGCGTTCATTAGCTGATCATAGCTATCTATTGAGTTGGGTGGGAGACCTGAGTACCACTCAAGGGTTCCCTCCATTAAGTTCTCGGTGAAGGTCCGACAGTAGCTAGCCTCACAATCCTCACGAGTGAAGTGGGCTGACAATGGCTAGCAGGAAGGCTCTCAGGTGAGCTTTCGGATATGAGGTTCTTTCATACTCAGGTATCCAAATTTTTCTTGTATCTCTGATATAAGAGTTCGTAATATTTTCTGTGAACGGAGTTCCCTATGTTTCTTCGATTATACTTACAATCTCAGGGGCTGAGCTCTTGGCCCGATGGACCTGAGCGTTCAATTTTTGTAGGGTTGCATGGGTTCTTTCCATGTACCTTTGGATTGCCTCGGGTACATCTAGATGAGGGGGAACCGAGTTCTCAGGTTGTGCACGATTAGATGGCTCAGACGGGAGCCACACTTGGTTATTTCCCCAAGCAGCGGATGAGTTGGGCCTCTCCCGTGTGCCCGGATTGATCTGTTGAGCTCTCGGGAGAAGATGATCAGCAGTGGAGCTTGGGTATGTCGTAGCCCCTATTTCTTGTGGGACGTATGTCCCAAGATCGAGGGTTCGGTTCTGGTCCTGATGAACCGAAGCAGAGATCCTAGCACAAGACAGGATTTTGGCATCTTCTCTTGTCCTAGGTATTGGTGGCGGCGGAGGAAGATTTTGCTCAGGTGCCCGATGGGGTACCAATACAGATAACGCGCTTGTGCTCGCGATGTTAGTTCTCATAATTGTGGTAGCTGGGAGATTGAATGATTGGGCTGTATCTGAAACAGGGGTCTGAAAATGTTGTCACTGTTCCCCGGAAATTGTAGCTGCAGGGGAAAACTCTAAGCATCCTCGAGGAAAAGAGGGATCGGTCACAAGGTCTCTGATGGTAACTCCAGACCCTAGATGCGGCTGAGGATGCAACGGTGGGGCCATGGACCTCGTTACATCCTCGAATTGGTGATCATATTGCTGCTATCGAGACGCCAATTGGTGGACCAAGCGCTCGTTGTCTTGGATTCTACTTAACAACTGTAGCATCATCTGACGGATCTCAGACAGCTGTGTTGAAACCTGATTTGTATGTTGCGCTAGGGGAAAATACACAACATGATGCTGTTGATCGGGCTCCTCGAGAGCCAAAGGTCTTGAGTTAACGTCATCGTGGACTCCTTGTGGGACCGCTCATGTGTTTACAAGATCAGGTTGGGCCTCCTCCAGGGGTCGAGACACGCTCGTGACATCGGAATGTCGTGGCTCGGTGGTCGAAAGATTGGAGCCTCCGCCGTTTGGCGAGTTGGGACTCGGTGTTTACGAAACGAATTCAGATTGATTTTGATCTTGGCTCGTTGGGTTCATCTCTAGTTACTAAGTCAGAGATTCACTTGCCTTCGTCCCCACAGACGGCGCCAAAATGTGGATCCTAAATCCAATACTTAGAATTTGTATAGAGGAAGGATGGGAAAAAGATTCGTGGGCACAATCCCGTAAAGAACTAAATGATGAAGACTGGGTTTTATTGAATTTAATTTGATTGATCGAAATTACAAATCGAGTCTTTGTGTTTTACAAGAATTTAGCCTCGAAAATGAGGTTTCTCCATGTTTTGTCTACCTCTTTTACGAGAGCTTTCTCCTCCTTTTATAGGCGTTTGTGATCCTACTTTACCTCAACCATCTCCTTCAATCTCTTCTAGAATCTCGGAACCACTTAAGACCAAGAAAGACCGAGCTTTTTTTGCGACTTTGTTGCTTCTTTGATCGTTAGTTTAAACGTAGCATTACATGACATTGTGGGCTTCAAATGATGGGTTGGTTCCAGGCCCAACACTGGATAAGTTGTAAGGTTTTGAAGACCTTAAGTATCAGGTTTCCGGGAACCTGAATTAGATGCAAGGATTTTAAGACCATAAGTGGCGGAAAAAAAAGACCATAAGTATTAAGTTGTCGGGAACCTGAGTCAATTGTAAGGATTTTAAGACCGCAAGTACCATGTTTCTGGGAACCTGAATCAGATGTAAGGGTATTAAGACCTTAAGTATAAGGTTTCTTGGAACCTGAATCAGTTGTAAGGATTTTAAGACCTTAAGGATAAGGTTTTTGGGAACCTGAATTAGGTAAATTAGGTGTTAGGTCTCTCTGAACCTTTAAATGTCAGGTTTTTGGGAACCTGAATTAGATGTTAGGTTCTTAAGACGGTTGACTAAGTGCCAAGTTTATGGAAACCTGGAATAGATGATAGGATTTTAAGACCTATGATTAAGCGTCGGATCTCTAGGGACCTATGATTAAGTGTCAGGTCTCCGGGAACCTGAAATAGATGTTTTAACATCATGAAATCATCTTAAGTAAGTGATGTCACTTGGTTTCTGATTTCTCGGTGGCGAAGGTCCTTAGCATTTGGTTGTTCTGAATGAAATACAAAGTGATTTATAAGATGGGGGTTAAACTCATGGTCTTATGGACTTGGGCGTTACACCTCTAGAGTGTCGTGTTGGATCTTTTCATATACCTACGGATAGCCACAGATTCCTCTGGTTGAGGAGGAATTTAGTTGTCACGAGGTACATGGTTGGATGGCCCTTGAGGAAACCAGGCATGTCCATTAGGGTCGGCTCTCCAATATCATGGAAAAAGAAACCTCTATAGGGTACCTGAGCTAACATGGTGGGCATCTGGAGGGTGAATGTTACCTGAAGGATTTAGGTAACCTGAATTTCCAGCTTTCGGTTTTACATGTGTATCATGATTGAGGGACTGCGTTTGCGCTCGATGGACGGAGGTGGAGGTTCCTCTCCTAATAGGTTTTGAGGCTTCCAACCGAGACCTGAGTATAGTGGAAGAGGAGGGAGACCAATGCTCTGATTAGGTATTGGGTCAGGTACATGTGAAGGTGTGGCACTGATGCTAGCTACATTAGTTCCCCTAGTCAAGGTGGCTAGAGGAACGAATGTGTGGTTTGATCCTTAAAAAGGGATCTCGAATGAGGGTCCATTGTTTTTAGGTGTCGTGCTGACAGGTGAGAAGTTCAGGTGAGTATGAGGAAAAGAGTGATCAGTTGTGACGTCACCGAAGGTGATGCTTGAGCCTCGGCGTAGTGGTGGTCTCGTCAAAGGAACTAGAGACCTCGATACCTCCTCGATTCGCTGATCGTGTTGTCTTGTCGGGATGCGAGTTGGTGAACCAATAAGTCATTATCCTAAGTCATATTTACCAGGAGCAACATCATGTCGCGGATATCAAAAACCTAGATCGAGACATGATCTAAGACTGAGACCAAGGGTCGAGGTCGAGTACGCACCTGTCGTTCAGGTTCTCTGGAAATCAGAGATCGCTCGCCCGTATTGTCGATAGGCGTCTGAAAAAGCACGCTTGGATCTCTGAGATCGGGTTGAGTTTCCTCTAAGAGTCGAGACTCGTTTTGGGTTTCGGTACAAGGTGGCTCAGGGATTGGGAGACTTGAGCCGCCAACGTTCGGTATGTCAAGACTCGGCGTTAGAGACGCGAACTCGGGTCGATCAAAATCTTGAACGACGGGATCCATCGTTAACTACGGAGTGAGGGATTCAATGACTCCTTTTCCAAAGACTGCGCCAAAATGTGGATACCAAAATCCACACTTGAATTTGTATGAGTGTTGAGATGAGGAAAAAGATATGTGGCTTAATCCCGTAAGAACTATTGATGGATGAATCGAAGATTTGGATTGATTTTAATTAAGTATTACAAGAGAATTGAATGAAAAGAGTGATTGTGATAATATTGATTACAAAAAGATGAGAGTGAAAATACATGTTTTAGGTATACATAGGAAAATCACGTAAGAGATATAGATGGATCAAATGATCGATTGATGATCTTGATGATTATAAATGATATTGATTATTACAAGAGAAGAGAATTAGTAAATGATGATCTTTACGATATTTGTTACAAAAGAGAATTGAGTTTTTAAGTGTAAGTTTTTGAATATGGTTGAAGAGAGCTCCACGTTTCTAGATCGTCTTCTCATATAGCAAATGGCTAAAGTTGTTCTACCATCCGACCCCTCTAAGATCTGCTCCTATAATTTTGGGCATCTGTTCCTAAAATCTCTCTCTAGCGCAACTGCCTCTAGAAATCTCGGCATCTCCAATAGCTATATCTTTGACTCGGCTGCTGAGGTATCCACAGCCGTATGGACTTCATATATCAGGGGCTCATGTGCCTGGACCTCAGGTACCTTAGTATTTTTTACTCGGCTGGTGAGGTATCTAAAGTCGTCTAGACCTCATGTACCTGAGCCTCAAGTACCTGGACCTCATGTATCAGGATCTTAGGTACGTGGACTTTTAGGTACTTAGGCTTCAACAATATATTCTTGGACTTCAATGTTTTTATTGGGCTTTGAAGAGGATGATATTTGGGCTTGACACCACTGTCTCACACTTTACATGTTTAAACATGTTCACAGGTGACTGTTTATCAGTTCGACCTTATCATGGTTGTTTTCTTATCTTGTGTTTGCGGTAAGAATGGTTTTCTTATGAATTGAATTGAATTGAATATCTATCATTTAGACATTTAAAGTGGGTTCAAGTTATTGTGTTTTTATATATATCATGACCTCCGCTATGAACTAATGAATTTGGGGGAAAATAAGAGAATTGCTATCGATTGTTTTCACGCACTTGTATTAAAAATCGTAAGACCATAATTATGGTTGTTAGATTTTTTAAATTAAAAAAAAACAATTTTGTAAAAGACGGGTGTTAAAATGTCTTTAGTAAGGACCGGTTCTTACTGGCGGTTCTCGTATATTTTTTGTTTTATTTGTTTTGGGTCATAACAATTTCATTTTCGGATCGGTTTCTGATCCGTTTTTTCGGCTTTTTTTTTGTTTTTCCGGTATTTGGGTCCGTTACATATTCATTTACGATTTTTGAAGTTTCGGATCCATTTCAGATCTATTTAAAATATCCTGATCCGAACCCAAAAAACCCGAAAATATCCGTTTCGGTTCCGTTTCAGATTTTTTTTTTCAGTTTTTGGATATGATAATGATCTGTTTACGATTTTTGGAGTTTCGGATCCGTTTCGGATCTGTTTAAAATATCCCGATCCGAACTCAAAATACCCGAAAATATACCAAAAAAATACCCAGAAATACCTAAATGTGTTTTATGTATTTGTTTAAAATATGTTTAATATAATTATAAAAATAAAATTTTAGTTACAAATCTTTTTAAAAAAAAATTTTTTTAAAACCCGAGGGGTTCTACCAATAATATCATTCTTTTCTTTAAGAAACTCATTAAATCTCTTAATCACATTTTAATAACTTAATATTAGGTAATATTAGGGTTCTTACCATTGCACAAAACATTAAGAATTTAAAACGAACTTGGAGACATAACTCTGCTTGTAGAGTGACACATTTCATTACCAACAACACATGTATATCAATTATTGATTTGTACGGGAACATAACAATTAGAGTTCAATTAAAGTAACTTAAACAGATACAAAATTAGACAAAACAACCTGGTCGCTGAAAATCTGCATATTCAAAATTGTGTTAGGCTGTTGGATACTAATAGGAAGTAATGAAGGTAAGAAAGGCTTCATGTTTTTTTCCTAAGAATTTGAATCTCCAAGGAATGAAGAAGATTTTTTTTTTTTGGTAAAAAGGAATGTTTAAAATTTGTAGTTATGATTTACACAAATGTTTAACAAGAATACTCTTGATGTTTGTGGAAACCCTTTGATCTAGTTGTCAAGGGTTTAAAAATTTCTACATGAGGTTTGGAGATCGAATCTCAGAAAATGCAATTTCTTACAGATTTTCTGGTGCAAGCTTCACGAGAGTGCTGCATGCAGAGCTGCTCGTTATGGTCTCGTGTGTTGTAGGGAGAATTTTTTCGTCAAGGATGTTGTACATGCAGAACCGTTTATCGTAAATTCAAGTGTTACGAGGAGAGATGGAGCGGGGAGTTGTTTGTGAAGTTGTTCAACCGAATCGTATAAGTTGCATATAGCTTCTGATTGCTCTATCATTTGTAATAAAATTAAGATTAAAAATATATATGTTACTTTCGTTTCGATGAGTGTTAAAAATAAAAGAATACTCCTGGTGTCCAAAACATGTTTAAAAAACCAACAGGTAGGCCAAGTTAGGAGAATCAATACAGCTCAACGGATCAATCATCTGAGATCCAATGTTGCATCAGGTTTCTGTAATTTTTCTGATTGTTTCTCGGTAAGAATGAGTTGGATTGAGGTGGTCCATTGTCTAGAAAGCTCCATCTTCTGAGTGTTGAGCTTGAGAATCCGATCTCTATGATACTATGAATCAATTTCAACTCACTAGATGTCATACCACTCACGAAGAATTAAGATGAAAAATGTAAATCAAGAACAAACATCAAAGAATTGTTTATCCAGTGTTCGACTTCGATATGAGACCTACTCACTGGAGCTTGACAGTACAAGCAAGAGATATCGCTAAGAGAAAGATAGTTTCTACAACTTCCGATTTACTGAAAAAGCTCAAAGAAAAGATACAACAAACTCTCTGTCTCTCTCTTGATTCAATATCTCTTTGTATGTTGTCACTAACAAGTTTCCCCTTCTTAATATCATAAATAGACTAAAACCGGTACACTTTGAATTAATCAGTCTTCAATAACCAGCCGGTTATCATCTATTAACTCTTGTGCCAAGCAATTACCTCTGAACTAAGAATAATCGCCTAAACCAGTGTATAAATCACAAGACTCTTTACACTGAGAATTATTTATTTTTTGTGTTTAGTCTTCCCATATGCATATCATTGTGTTGTTTGGATTGGTTTCGAAGCACTAGTACGAATATATATTTTAATGTCATAATAGAAAAGGATATTATATAGCATGTATGCCGCGTTAAAGTTCCTTTATAGGTGGGTGATCCTCATCATCATAATGGCTGGCATATTTGACTATATATTTTTTAGTCTATTATTTGACTGTATATCATTAACGATGATACAGATATGTGATGCCAAGTAATGGTCTTAGTTTTTGTTTATGTTGCCATCTTCCTGCCTATATATATATCTCGAGGCAGGTATGAGCAAATTCCATTTAAATTTTTCATGTGTTAATTGTTGAAAACAGGGTAAAACATATTCATCTAAATTGTTTTGTTCATTCTCCAGAATAGGCTTTATGGATGTTCAAACCAAATCACCGGACGGAATAACACAAGGTATGTGCATTCATGTCACAACTATTTTTTTTTTTAAATCTTTCCAATAAATAAACCATTTTTTTTTGGTTGGCGTAGATGAAGAAGAGGCTAATATTGGTGTTGATAATCAAGAAAGAGCAACAATCGTTGATCAGTCACAAATTCTCAAGAAACGAAAGTGGTGGATTTGTATCTTTGTCTGCTCTGGTTTGGTGGTAGCAGGACGTGTATTATCCACACTTCTTCTAAACTTCTACTTCGTCCAAACAGGACGAGATGTTTGTGACGACCCAAAACAATTTAAAGGCACATGGCTTCAGTCTATTGTCCAAAACGCTGCGTTTCCAGCTACAGCCTTTCTTCTTCTCTTATGGCGTTCTTCTTTCTCAAACAATAGAGAAACTCCATTTTCTCCTTTTGGAAAACTCTTTCTTCTTTACATCTCTTTGGGCGTTCTCTTTGCCGCTTATAGCCAACTCTATGCAATTGGGAGAACGCATTGTATGTTCTTCTTTTGGATCTTTACAACGCAATTGATTTTCACTTCCATATTTACAGCAATTATCAACAAACACAAATTCAACCGTTGGATTATATTAGCCATTGTCCTTTCTGGAGTAGCCACAGGCATCACAGCTTCGGATGATGCCTATTATCCCTGCGAAGCTGAAGGCTCCAAAATGAGTGATGGTGCGTGGTGTGCCTTCTTTGGTACGGTAGCCTTCTCTTTATCTCTATGTCTCATGCAATTAGGATTCCAAAAGCTCATACCTAGCAAACAGAGTAGAGTTTCTGCTGTCTTGATGATGCAAACCAGCGCTTCTCTGATTGCAATGTTGATCTGTTTGGTTGGATTATTTGTAAGCGGTGAAAACAATGATCTCAAGGAAGATTTTGAGACGTTCAAGAAAGGAAAACCACTTTACATTCTGAGTCTAATCGGGTTATCACTTGCGTGGCAAGTCATGTCTTTAGGACTTGTGGGTCTTGTGTGTTTGGTTTCTTCTCTTTTCTCTAATGTTGTCAGCTTCTGCACATCGCCTTTAGCAAATATTTTCGTTGTGTTGGCATTTCGATTTATGGATGATGACATTGAATGGTTTAAGGGAGGAGCTTTGTTAGCTGGAATTCTTGGGTTTTCGTCTTATGTCTACTCTGTGTACAAGTCTACTAAGAAAAGGGAAATAGCAAGCCCAAGTGAAACAGTGAGAGTATGACTTATGATATGTACGTACATATGTGTATTGTGTATATTGTGATCTTTACTCTTGTTCATGATGTAAATCTTTTAAATATAAGTCCAAGTTCACTCTCATAAGTTGAAATACTGTACTAACTTACTAATATGTATCGTAACTGTTTAAGAAACACTTAAAAAAAAAGTAACTATGACTATGAATCACTCTCACATATATACATGTAAAGTTAAATCAGCAAGATTGAAAAGTAATACTATTATCTTCCTAATGCTTCTGACGAATCCAAATAAACCATCTGAGTATGCTGTGAAAGTTTACACATAAAAAAAAAAGTAAAATAAAATCATCCTCAAATCTTCCGTGTCTTCCATTATTACAAGAAAACACGGTTTTATCTGATGGTCTTTCTGACGAAACTTCATTCCTTTTAAAATTCGAATAAATATTTGACTGAATTTCTTAGAAACAAACCTTGTCCGGAAATATTCCGAAATTTTTGACAAACCGACTGATTTTAGAACATTAGATAAACTAACGATTTCTCGACGATCTAGCTGTTTTTAAAAATTTAAATAAGAAAATTTTGTCTACAAATAACTATGATTCCCCTATTTCTTTCATTGCTGAAGATTTTTTTTTAACACCAAAAAATATTTTATTTTAAATAATCATTCCACAATACTGTGATAACGGATAAAAAAACGAAACAATCCCACGCACGGGCTAAGGTAATGATCAATTCCTAAAGAAAGATGAGCACACAACTAATCTTAATTTAAATATAATAGTGTTTTATGACGTAAAATAAGATAAACCAAACATCGTCATCTATGTATCATTTTCGCCGCTCGAATAACAGTTTGAGGTTGCGGAGGATATCTTGAAACAACGAACATAATTAAATCTTGAACTGACAAAAATCTAAAAAAAAATACCGAAAGACCACAGGAAAGATAGAGGATGAAGATAAAAACAAAAAAAACAAAAACAATCATACAAAATGGTGTCTTCAAATATACTTTAGGGTTGAAAAAATAAGGAGAACATAGGTAAGAGATCGGAAACAGAGGTAAGAAATGAAGAAAAGTTGAAACTTTGATCCTTATTGATTCATTCTTCTCATCACTAAGACCTATTACATTGCCAAAGTTTTATACAACTATGCTAGGGAAATTCTTAGTGACAATTCAACATTTGTTGAGGCTTAAATCTATTGTTGGTGAAAGTACCATTGATGATTTTGTTCTCTTTGCACATTCCTTGAAAGTTCCTAGTTTTGTCTTTTTCTTGATTCGAAAGAGACAACCTGTAACACCCGTCTCATCTTTATCAAGAACGGTCTGCCACTAATTCTAACTTATTACTCAACTAACTTAACAAAACCATAAATAAACCATTATTACTCATAAACCACATCCAATAACCAACAATCTAAAAATCGAAAACAATTGAGTCTAAAAACCGATATATAATATCTCAAAAATAAAATAAAACTCCGAGAACAACACCAGTCTCGTCTAGCTCACCCGACTACTCATTAGCCGCACCTGAAAGAAAATGAGAAAAGGAAGGGGGGAGCAACTTGGGAGTCACTCAGCAAGGTGGGGAAATGCTAGGAAAACCATAAGTCCGCAAACCTGACTTAAGCACTTCAACCACACAATCTAGTCCTAGAAAAAGCAGCAAAACATGACACCTAATGCGCCCAAACATAGCAATCAATGGTCCAATCCTGCGAATCCAGTGATCACCCACAACCTCCAAAGAGGCTTAGTCATTCGGTTGTAGTGACCATAGGCACCGCACAATGGACGCTTTATCGATCTGTCAGGGCAGCGAACGGCGATTGACTTACTGCTGCACCCTACGCGCAGACATGACCTTGGAATACAGCAACCCGACACTATATCTCCCGTTAGGTCCTAGGCTAGACTCCAAAGTGCAGGAAATCCACCTCTGCTTTGATGTGCCTACGTCACCACATATACTACTATATATACCATATATATCTCACACACTAGCAAACATCATGCGAGTCAAGAAAAAGTGGGTCTATTACCTATCATAATTCCGGTTATACAAGAAAAGAAACAACAGAAAAGAAAATAAGACACAAAGCAGACTCAATTCACTGAGACCAATCATGTTCTGGTGCTAAACTGGAAAAAGATTGAATACGGAAAGCCTGAAGAGTATATGGTATAACCCTCACCTTTGGCCCAAGTCTAAACTCCCGGATAGACTGGCTGACGATTAACCTCCGGAAAGAAGAACTTGGACCGGGAAACCCGAGTTAGACCTCACATGGGAACCTACCAAAAAAGGAAACCTACCCGAAAAGGGAACTTTTCTAAAATGGAAATTGCAAAATATGGAAACCTATCATATTTGGAAACTACCCAAAATGGAAACTCGGCACGGGGAAAAACGGAATGGATAATGCGAAAACCTGAGGAAAAGGACCTAAACTGGCGAAATCGGGTCGAACCGATTAGATCGTACCAAACGAGCTAAACCTGTCAAGGTCGACGTCCTAACATACCCGAAACAGTTAGACCAACTAACTAACCTAACTGACGACTAAAAATGAAAGAAAAGAAAAGAAAGTAAAAACTAGACATACAGGAAAATAGCGTCAGAGCTTGCTGGAACCTTCCGGAAAAATTGCACGGCACGCCAAAAAGAACTCGAAAAGTTCACCGAAAAAATCACGCCTACTCATTGGAAAAGAACTCCGCCAGTTGCAGTGGCTAAAAACTGGCGGAGAATGTCCGAGAAGCTGACCTCTTGTTCAAAGTATTGCTTTTACTTCTTGAATAAAAAGTGAAGGGGGAGGAACTTTATTTCTAGAGAAAGAAATGAATGGTGAAACTCATATATTTATGATGTGGGATAATTGCTAAAAAAAAAGAGAATGTGGAAAAATCCCAACTCCCGAAATTTTTTGAAAACCCTTGAAAATACGATTTAGTCACTACTCAATGTCCTAACTGTCTCTCGGGTCAGAAGTGGGACGACCAACCTGCTCTGATACCGAAATGTAACACTCGTCTCATCTCTCTCGAGAACAGGGTGCTACTAACTCTAACTTATTACTCAAGTAACTCAACAAAGCCATAATTAAATTATTATTACTCGTAAACCACATCAAATAACAACAATCTAAATATCAAAACCAATCAAGTTTGAAAACAGATATTTAATATCTCAAAAATTAAATAAAATCCCAAAAACAACACTAGTCATCCGACTACTCGTTAGCCACACCTAAAAGAAGAAGGGAAATAGAAGGGGTGAGCAACTTGGGAGTCACCCAGCGAGGTGGGAAAATGATTGGGGAACCATAAGTCTGTAGACCCAGTTTAAGCACTTCAACCACGCAATCTAATCTTAGAACAAACAACAAAATATGGCACCTAATGCGCCCAAACATAGCAATCAATTGCTCTATCCTGCGAATATAGTGATCGCTAGAACCTCCAAAGAACCTTATTCATATGGCTTTAGTGACCACATGCACCGCCCAGTGGACACTTTATCGATCAGTCAGGGATGCGGATGATGATCGACTTACCACCGCACCCTACACGGAAAAACGGCCCTGGAATACAACAACCAGACTCTTTATTTCCTGTTTGGTCCTAGGCTAGACCCCAACGTGTAGGAAATCCACCTCTGCCATGATGTGCCTACCTCACCACATATACTACTATATATACTATATATATATCACATACTAGCAAACATCATGCGAGTCAAGAAAAAGTGGGTAAACTAATTATCACAATTACGGTTATACAAGAAAGGAAACAACACAAAAGAAAAAAAGACACTAAGCATACTCAATTCACACAGACCAATCATGTTTCGTTGCTAAACTATTCGAGAAAGAGTGAATAAAGAAAACATGAGGAGTATATGGGTATAGCCCTCACCTTTTCCCCAAATCTGAAATCCTAGCTAGAGTGGTTGTCGATCCACATCCAGAAAGAAGAACCTAGACCAGAACACCCATGTTAAACCTCACCAGGGAACCTGTCATAAAGAGAAACCTACCCGAAAAGGAAACTTTTCAAAACTGGAAGCTGCCAAATATGAAAACTTGTCATATGTGGAAAACTCCCAAAAAGAAAAGTCGGGACCGAGGGCAAAACGAAACGGAAAATGCAAAAAGTCAAGGAAAAAAACCTAAACTGGCAAAACCGGGCTGAACCTGGTAGATCGTACCAAACCGACTAAACTTGACAAGGTCGACGTTCTAACAATCCTTAACTAGTCGAACTAATTAAATAACCTAAAAGAAGACTAGAAAGGAAAGAAAAGAAAAGAAACGAAAAAATATATTTACTGTAAAAAGCGTCGGAGCTCGTCGGGACCATTTAAGAAAAACTGCTCGACAAGACAAAAAGAACTCGAAAAGTTCACCGAAAAAACCCCGGAAAATCACCGGAAAAGAACTCCGCCGGAGGCAGTGGCTAAAAGTTGGTGAAGACTGACCGAGAATTTGGCCTCCTGTGAAAAGCATTGGTTTGACTTCGTGACGAAAAAGTTAAGGGGGTGGAACTCTATTTATAGAGAAGGAAGGGAAGTGTGAAACCCATATCTTTTTGATGCGGGACAATTGCTAAGAAAAAGAGAATGTGAGTTTTTTAAATTAAATGTATATAATGAACTTTAAATATGTTAGGATTAAATGAAATAAAAATGCTTTACATATGAAAAGGTAATGGGTCGGGAGAGGGATGTTACACAATTATTCTTCTTTTTGTTTCTTCTTTTGTTTAGGTATTAGAAAGACTTTTCTATTGGGCTTTTTTTCTTTGGATTTGAGCCCAAGATCCTTTTTCCATTTATGTTTAAGTTGGCGTCGTTTCTGCTAAAGGAAGAAGAAGGTTGGTTCTTCATCTCCTACATTCGATTTTTTCCATTTTTTTCGTGCTTGAATCTTTCTCTCATATGCTTCTAACGAAGTTTTACTAACAGCTCCCCTTAAACTCAGGGGGAAGACTACACCGAGTTTGCTCCTCAATTTGGTAAAAGTTTGAATAGGTAGAGATTTGGTGAAGTTATGGCGATTTGGTCATAAGAGGAGATATGCTTCACTTCCAAAGCACCAAAAGCTACTTTTTCCCTTACATAATCGTAATCCAATTTAAAGTGTTTTATTGTTTTATGAAATGTTGGATTAGCTTCTATGTAGATAGTTGGAAGATTATCACATTGATGTGTAGGTGTATCCGGTAGAGGAATCTCAAGCTAACGCATCACTAGAGTGACCCAAGTGATTTCTAAAGCTGCATTTGACATAGTTTTCTATTCGGCTTCAATTGAGCTTCGAGAGAGAATTCAATGTTTTGTTGAAGACCACGATATCAAATTATCTCCAAAATAAGTACAATATCCTCCTGTTGATCTTCTAGTGATTGGACATCCTGCCTAATCACTGTCACTGTAAGCTACGAGGGTAGAGTTTGTATTCTTTGACAACTCGATACCTATATTATAGTTCCGTTCACATATCTCAATATTTTCTTGGGCAAAGTGTAATCAGAAATTGTAGGTGCATGCATCTTTTGGCACATAAAGTTAGCTGAATATTGAAAATCTGGTCTTGTCAATGTCAGATATTGAAGTTTACGTAAAAGACTTCTGAAGTAGGTTAGGTTTGAGAGGAGCTCCTCATGACCAGGTACTTTATTCAATTGTGGAGGAGTGGAGTTTACATAGGATAACAAGTAGTCATTCCTACAATTGCTAGCAAATCTTCAACATACTTTTGTTGAGAGATAAAATAACCTCATACGTGTGAATTTGAATTCCCATAAAATAGGGAAGTTGTCTAAGATTCTTCATTCTGAGTTGCTTGCTTAGATCACTTAGAAAGCTTTTCATTAATGTTGAGTAATTTCTTGTAATTTCCATCTCATCCACATATAGAAGTAGAATGATGATACCACTATTTCTGATGTAGACAAACATATATGTGTCTATGATACTGCGGACAAACCCAAACTCCAAAAGGTGATCACTGAACTTATCAAACCATACTTTAGGTGTCTATTATAGTCCACATAGAGTTTTATGAAGAAGACATACATAATCTGGCCTTATTTTATCCACAAAATCTGCAGGTTGATGCATATATACAGTCCATTTTCCTAAACTCCCACTGAACTATATGTCTCAAGTTAATCAATTCCTTCTTCTTGACTGAAACCTTGAGCCGCTAATCTTGATTTTAGTTTATCTAGAGTACCATTTGCTTTCAATTTTATCCTAAATACCCATTTACGTCCCACAAAAGCATATTATGAGTATATGTGACTAGAGATAGCTTTGTTGTAATTATCCATTTCTTCATTATATACTTTAGTCTAGCATAAGGGGGTTCTGCAAGGTCTTTTATACAATGCTTCGTAGGGTGACATCCCTATGCTTGCATGGTAGCTGTTATTGTATGCAAACTCTACCAGTGGTAGGTATTTTCCCTAGTTTCCTTCCCAATCTAGCCCACAGGCTCTCAACATGTCCTCTAAGGTCTGAATCGTCCTCTTTGAGTAACAATTTGTTTGTGAGTGGTAAGCCATGCTGAGATGTACCTTGGTACCCATGGCCTTCTGAAAGGGTTGCCAAAACATTAAAGTAAACTTGGCATCTCGGTCAGTCACTATGCTTATTGGAACCCCATACAACCTTACTATCTCATTGACATAAAATTGAGCCAATTGATCTGCCCCATCCGTCTTCTTAATAGGTAGAAAATGCACAGACTTGGTGAGTTGGTCGACCATTACCCGTATAGTGTTCTTCCTTTCCTTAGTCCGAGGCAACCCGGTGAAAAAAATACACGGTTACCATGTCTCATTTCCATTCTGGTAGTAGTAAGTTTTATAATAGTCCACTGGGAACCTTGTGTTCTGCTTTTACGATCTGGAAACTCTGGCAACATGATATCCAGTCCACTAGATCTCTCTTCATACCTCCCCAATATGATAATAGCGCTTCAAGTTCTGGTACATCTTTGTACTGCCCGGGTGAATAGAGAACTTAGATTGATTAGCTTGCTTCAAGATCTCTCTTTTTAGATGTTTGTATGTAGGTACACATACTCGATTATTGAACAGTAGTGTCCCATTTGTCGCCGCATGATATCCAGCCACTTCCTTGAGGACCATTTTGTGCAGATCCTCATCCTTTACTTGCCCTTGCTGAATTCTCCATAATAAATCTGCTTCGTTCACTGCATCAAGTCTTGTGGCATTTTCCCCTACTTTGGTCGCACATAGACGTAATCGTGCTACCATACACACCAACTCTTCTACTTCTTTGGTTTCTGCTACATTTTCTCCTTCTGCTCAAAGCATCAGCCACCTGGTTGGCCTTACGAGGATGGTAGACGATGTCAAGATCATAATCAGCTAGCAGCTCTACCCATCTGCGCTGCCTGAGGTTTAAGTTTGACTGTATGAAGATATTCTTTAGGCTCTTATGATCTGTGAAGAACTGCACCTTTACTCATATAAATAAGATCTCCAAATCTTTAGTGCGAAGACCACCGCAGCTAGCTTCAGGTCATGGGTAGGGTAGTTCAGTTCATGAGTCCTCAATTGGCGAGAGGTGTATGCAATCAGCCTTCCGTCCTGCATCAACACACAACCAAGGCCTACCCTAGAGGCGTCGTTGTATACCTCATAGGGTACCCCCATCTCCGGCAGTACCAACACCGATGTCTAGGTCAAGCTTTCCTTCAACTCTGCGAAACTCTTGGAGCATTCACCAGACCAAACAAACTTTGTGTCCTTTCCAGTGAGTCGTGTCATTGGCTTCGCTATACTGGCAAACCCTTTCACAAACTTCTGGTAGAAACCAGCTAATCCCAGTAAACTACAAACATCTGTAGTGCTCCGAGGCGTCAGCCACTTAGATATTGCCTCTATCTTTTTCGGGTCAACTGCCACTCTTGCTTCGGGAACCACATGGCCAATGAATCCTATCTCCCTTTGCTAGAAACTGCACTTACTGAGCTTGGCGTACAACTTCTGCTCCCTCAACTTGTTCAGTACCACCCTTAGAAGCCACTCATGCTCCTCCTTAGTCCTGGAGTACACTAGTATGTCATCAATAAACACAATTATGCACTAATCCAGGTGCTCTCTGAAGACGTTGTTCACCAAATTCATGAAGGTTTTCGGCGTATTCGTCAGTGCAAAAGGCATGACCACAAATGTAAAGTGCCCATAGCGAGTACGAAAGGCCGTCTTCTGTATGTCCTGCTCTGCTATAGGGATTTGATGGTACCCGGATGCCAAATCTATCTTTGAAAACCATGATGCCCCTTGCAGTTGATCCAGTAGCTCATCGATGAGTGGAAGCAGGTACTTATTCTTGATTGTGACCTTGTTCAAACCCCGGTAATCGATACACAATCAGAATCTTCTGTCCTTCTTCTTCACAAATAAAATCGGTGCTCCCCACGGTGAACTACTTTGTCATATGAAACCCTTGACTGTGAGATCCTCTATTTGCTTCTTCGATCAGTTCTACCATTTCTGCTGGTGCTAGACGATATGGAGCTTTAGACACTGGTGTCGTCCCTGGCTCTAGTTCAATGGTGACAGCGTCTCCTCGGGAAGGCGATAGTCCCTTTAGAGGTTCGAAGACTTCCTCATACTCAGCTACCACAGGTATGTCCTTCACCTCAATCACCCCTTTGTCCTTTACGGTGGTGATGGTAGCTATGAAGGCATGATTTCCCTTCTCCAATAAGGCCTCGACATGCAGCATTGATATAATTTGCACTCCTACAATCATCTTGATGCCCTATTAAAAAATGTCTTTGCCCGGTCAAAGGAATCGTACTCTTGCTCTTCTGCACTCCAGGTGGACGTCATATCGGTTCAACTAATCCATGCCAAGGATAAAATCATAGTGGTTTATGTTGGGGTCAAAAATGGTCCCGACGAGATCGATTCCTAAAAGCTTAACGGAAACATAGTCTCTCTTTCAAAAATGAAAATCGTGAGTGGATTATCAATTCCGAGGTTCTTTCTATCTGGTCAATCTCCTCTCCACCAAATATGGAAGCTCCGCATCTAGCAAACCATAAGCGGCCGCTTCGAAAAGACTAGTCACTCGCGGGAAACTAAACGCGAGAATAACAAAATCAATGTCCGAGACCTCCGAGAGACCTCAATAAACGAGTTTGGGAGCGATAAGAAGTCACCATAAACAACAAATAACTGTATCGCTTCGGAAAAACGAGAAATACGAACAACGGAAAGTCTAGCCGCCCATTGGACGACTAGACTCGTGTCAAGTCTAGTCGCCCGTTAGGCAACTAGAATCGTGTCAAGTCTAGTCTCCCGTTAGGCGACTAGACTTGTGTCAAGTCTAGGCGCCCGTTGGGCGACTAGACTCGTGTCAAGTCTAGTCGCCCATTGGGCTACTAAACTCTCATAAAGTCTAGTCGCCTGACGGGCGACTAGACTCCCGTAGGTCTAGTCGCCCAACGGGCGACTAGACTCCCGTAGGTCTAGTCGCCCAACGGGCGGCTAGACTCGTGCAAAGTCTAGTCGCCCGTTTGGCGATTAGACTCATGACACGTTTAATCGCTCAGGCGGCTAGACATAGGCAACGTCTAGTCGCCTAAAGATTGACTAGACCACGTCTTCTCGATCATCTTTTTCCCCGAATCTTGGTTCGATTGTTTCTTGTTTTGTCTCGAATGGAGTCTCCGTTGAAGTTTCGCGGCAATAATCGTACAGACTGTGCTTTTCGGGAAAACTTCGTATCGATCGTATAAAACGATAACGGTTAACTCAACCACCGACATTGTCTTAATTATATGATCGGTTTTATCATTTCCCGAAATTTTCGCCGCGTAGTCATACGAAGAACAATTTCTCCGAAAGAAATCATAAAAATCACTTAGTCGCTAAACGGCCCAGGAAGGCCCAAAATGCGACAAAAGTCAACTTACGATTTCAGAACGAGAACGAGCCTAACTGCATCAACGATTAATCCGAATTCCACGAAACATAAAAGAAAAATATGATATAGTCAAAGTCTGAAGATAAATATGAAAAACTCGTAAGGATATGGAATATTCCCAAAAAATGGAATATTTCCGCGGAATGATATGCTCAAATCTAAGGCGGAAAAGGAAACGAGATCAGCTTACGAAGGCATAAAAAAGAGGGGCTAAGGAGAATGAGAAGAGGGACAGACAGAAATTTCTTCACAATTCATACTTAGAGCTTTAGGTTTATTTTCGTTTTTGCTAGTGAGTTGTGTCTCAATTAGGTTTACAAGTGTTGCGCTGTTAGAACTAGGATACTCGCCGACAGCTCTCGCGGCCGTGGCTTATCACCTGTTGTAACGCTCAAGCAGATTCAGAATAAGATCTCTATTGTTCTATTCTCTTTCAATTCTCTTTTACTTTTATCTCGTCGTTTGTTTTCTTCGTACTTTTGATCCACCGTTGTTTGGCTTATCAGAAACCCAAGACCTCAAGGAAAGTTAGGGTTTCCTGGCTTTCCTCCGAATATGAAAATCGACAGTGCGAATTTCGGTTCCCACAGTTTGGCGCTAGAAGGAGGGGGCCTATTCGCTCAGGGTACAGATCAATCTAACTCGCAGCTGCAAAACGCTAGATTGAACATGACTACAGACGATCAGAACAATCAACCAGCTCGTGACGGCGATAGTGCCAATAACGACGCGTAAAACACTCCGGTGACAAACAATACCGTGGTCAATGCTGATGCAAACACCGCGACGTTTGAGGAGATCAAAAAGATGTTCTCGACTCTCGCAAAGAAGTCGGCTGAACAAGAGAAACTAACTAGCTCTCTCGCTAAATAGGTTGAAACTCTAACCGCGAGGAGTAGGACTATTCTTCCATGTAGAGCTACCAGGCTCCGCGGAAGAAGACTCGACTTCACCACTCCGCGTGAGTTACTCCAGAATGCGTAGGAAAATCCATCGAGACAAAGCCCCGACGTAATCACCCCTGTCGCGCCTCGAAATAACGTGGAAGATCCCCCAAATCCCGAAAAGGAAAAGGAGGATAACGAAGTCGAGAGAATTAACCTAGACTTCAGCGACCCGATTCTACAAATGAAGACGCTGACATACACTCAAGAAGGGTTAAAGGTCGCGCAACACGAAACGATTCTCAGCTCAGCGAACCCATGACGGAAGAGGAGGAAAATATCTTCTGGGTAGAGCAAGAGAAACAGGCCGAGGAGCAGGCCAGAGCCATTCGCAGGACGCGCCAACCATCTCGAAAAAAGACCTGAGACGATCTCGACGAGATTCGAGATCTCCATGGCTACATCGCAAAAACAGCGGCAGAGGTCAAAGCGGTAAAGTCGCAGATCCATCACGCGACTAGTGCCACGCCAGAGATCGACAGGCTCCTTGAAGAGGCTCAAACAACTTCATTCACTGCTCGCATAACCAACACCAGAGTCTCCGATCTTGAGAAAGTGAAAATCCTAATGTATGATGGAACTTCCGATCCGAAAGCTCACGTGCAGACTATCTAGATCGCAATGGCGAGATCCAAGCTCAAGGTAGGTGAGAAAGACGTTGGCATCTGCTAGCTATTCGTCGAGCATCTCCAAGGAGTGGCCTTCGAATGATTCTCCCGTCTAAAGCGAATCTCCATCGGAAGTTTCTGTCAACTCTCCTCGGAATTTCTGAAACAGTACTCCATGTTTATGTACAGAGAAACTTCCGATGTTGATCTATGGAGCTTGTCTCAAAGTGAAGACGAATCTCTCCGAGATTTCATGAAGAGGTTCAAGATAGTGATGTCGAGAGTCAGCGGGATCAGTTAAAAGGTGGCGGTAGACGCACTCAGAAAGACCCTCTGGTACAAGTCAAAGTTCAGGAAGTGGATAGCTCTCGAAAAACCACGCACTATTCAGGATGCGCTTCATAAGGCTACGGATTTCGTCATCATCGAAGAAGAGATGAAAGTTCTATTGCAAAAACACAAACCTGCGAAAGCATCCTTGAAAGACTTAAACTCTGAACAGAAAGCGGAAAAGAAGATCCCTCGTAACGACGTTGAGGAACAACTGGAAGTGGAACACGTTGTATGACAAAAACACCTTCTGCGAGTTCCACCAAACAAAGGGTCACTCCACCGCGAACTACAAACTTCTCGGAGCAAGGTTAACAACAAAACTGCTCGCGGGGGAGATCTCAGACATAACCAGCGTAAAAGACCTCATACGCGATACAGATCGCCCATTTAGGACTGAGAAAGCATCCATGGGAGACGCCATGTCTCAAGGAACCCAAGCGGATGAGAAACGCAGAAGGAGGCATGAAGACAAAGGCAACGACTCCAATCGCTACAGAGTGAATATGATCATCAGATGGTCGTAATACTTTCACGACACCGTATCATCAATAAAAGCATATTACCGAAAGGCTGAGTCAAGTGCAAACTGGCCTACGCCACTCGACACCGCAAGCAACACCGCAAATAACGCCATCACTTTCGAGGAATACGAAACTGTCGGGATCGAAAAACCTCATAACGATCCTCTCGTAATCGACCTCGTCATAAAAAATCTCAAAGTCACTAGGGTCCTCATCGACACAGGAAGTACCGTCGATGTCATCTTCCACGATACCCTCAACAGGATGAACGTCGACTTATCTGAGGTCACACCCGCACTGAAACCACTCACGAGTTTCTCAGGAACAACTTCAATGACTCTCAGAACGATCTAACTTCCGGTAATGGCCGAGGAGATAACGGAAGTTGACGATTTTGCGGTCGTCGACCACCCTGCCATCTATAACGTGATCATGGGAACGTCATGGATAAATTCCATGAAGGTAGTCCTATCGACCTACCAATTGGGCATTAAATTCCCAACCCCCTACGGAATCTCCATAATATGGGGATGTCAAAAGCAGTCACGACTTTGCTTCCTAGCTGAGCATAAGCTAAGACAAGTCACAATGACGCCCATGGCCGAACCCAAACGAATGAAGACAACTCGGCTGCCAGCCGAAGACACTTCGGAAAAAGATTTGACGAAATCGTCGATTCAAGAAACGACTCAATCTGGAGGAAACAAGCAAGCTTCTGAGCCCAACGGTCTCGACAAAGCAACGCCCTCGACATCAGAGGGAATCGTCGACCCAGCTGTAGTCGTCAAGACTAAAACGGCCGACAAAACTCTGCCAAACGAGTAATCAACTACAGCAACAAACTGAACTACGATACGACATGATCCTCGAAAGAGGTACGTAGATAGCTCTTCCCAAGAGGAGTTCAGCTGTCCCCTTCTCTAAAAAAGGGGGAGTGGGTGTACAGATACTCGTATACTCCCACACTTTATACTTGCTATTTTTCGATCCGATTTCGACAATAATTTTTTTCTTTTTTTATGTTTCGTATAACACAAAAAGGAAAAAATTTTCTTAATGAATTCCGACTATACCGTGTTCATCGAAACATTCCACCACATAAAGGAAAAACTTTCAGAAAAAGCGAGACGTCGCGAATTTTCGAAAAGCACAATTCCAAACTCGATCTAAAACTTCTAAAAACAATCGGAAGACTATCAAACTCCTACTAGGAAAAGAACAAGTACTTGTCCCAATTTCACACCCGCCGATTGGCCCCGACGAATGAACTAATCACTCACATTGACCCGCTCTTTGCGAAGAATGGGTTCTCGTACATCCGACTAGGATAATAGCGCGCTATAAAAGAAACCCGAAATTTTGGTCAGCACTTCCAGACGACTTAGAAATTGTCTTTGGAGAGATGCTCGGTTCCCGATTGATGCAAGTCATATAAGCCGAAAACTTATCATAGACTTCAATATCAAGAAGGAACCAGGTCAAAATTGAAACGGGAAACATAAGCCAGAGTTAGTCGCCGCACACCCTAAAACCGAGAGTAAGCCTAGGATTTGCCCTAAACCTAGCACATTGGTCTTAAACATCTCAAGACATAGTATCTAACTGATACGAGATCCCAAAATTTGTCTCTTCATCTATATTCGCGTTTATAAGAGTCCGAAAGACTAAGTCTCTCTAACACTCGCACCCGAAACAAACAACGAATGTAGTGATCCTTCAAGGAACGAATATGAGATGACAACTCATAATCTGTCTCCACTTACGCAACAATACTCGTATATTATCAAATCGAAAAACATCATTCATTAACACTAAAGTCGTAAGATGAGGGGTTTCGAAGCCACACACGGCCAACCCCGATAGATATATAGTGGCCACACTTGGCCAAAATACTACTTAAAACAAGGAACACGATCCCTCTACGTACAAACTTTTCTGGTTCACGAATCGTAGTCTAAATAGCTAGAGATCGAAAAGTTGACAGCACTAGATTGTTCCGGGTTTTGATCGACCGCGTCCTCTTCGCCCCGAGCAGTGTCCCAACTTCCTCCAAATCGGGAGAAACGAGAATCGGGGCCCAATGACCTCGAACCCTATCTTCGATAGACGGGATCGAAGATACGACTTCATTGTACTTCTTCACATGGCGGATTTTTTCCATCTCGAACTCGTAGGAGTAGTTGGAAAGCTGGGTGTGATACAGAGCGTCAAACGAACCACGACACTCGCAGTATTCTCCAAAGGATTGTTGAACGCACTTGTATTGATCAAATTCCACCGCAAAATGAACTGAACGGTCGGCCACAATCGAGGCGACTTCATGTTTTCCGCGCCTGTACGCATGGCAAACATGCGACGCTTGACTCCGCGCCAATTCCTTTTCACGAAACAAAGCCGCTTTGACCTCCTTCTTTAGGCGAGGGGTTCTCTTCTTCAAGTCTCTCGGCCTTGAACTGAACCGTCTGCGCCTCCAAGTTGCTCGCCCTAAGGGCCTCGTCCATCACATGGAGACCCTGCAAAAAAATTGAATCCTTTAAAAAGTTTGGAGCGATGTATCTTAAACGATTAGAATCATATCGTGTGCACGAAAAATAACCCCCATGCACAAACGCGAGGCCTCTGCATATTGCCTTGACTTGAAGAATCTCGCACCACCCGCGGGTTGATGCGTCGGGGCATCAAAAGAAGAAAGAAAGGCATCAAAGTCTGATCCTTCTCCTAAAAGCGGCATTGAGCTTTGGCTCGGACCACTTCCGTCTCTGCCGAGGTGATCGTGAAACCACGCCCCCTCGGACGACCCTCTTCTAATCTCGGTAACACCGCCCCCGTTAGCGGACGTAGGCTAGTTTCGGGGAGATCTCTCCCTCTCCAAGTAAGGAGGCAACTCGTATGGAGTGAAGCCATTCATCGTTGGTTCTAGATCCTCTTTCGAGATTGCATCAAGCTGAGTACGATTCTTGTGGTATGTAACCGCATTGTGAACTCGCTACGGAGAAAAGTAACTCCAGTAGAACGGACCGCCTCGGAGAAGGTCTCTAACAATGTAAGCATCTTCCGGATGCAGGGGAAGGGGATCGAAAACTGCAAAACAAAAGAATTATCAGATATCAAAAAACGAAAAGAAAACGGTCATTGTATCAAAAGCGATACCCGCGGGACCCCATCTATGCCTAAAAGAAGAAATGTATCACTTGTTCCAATTGTGGAAATTGGACGTTAACGATCGGATCACCGACATGTGGTTCCTCGGCTTGAGGCTATATCAAAGTGAGAGACGCGTGGCCGTTGAAGATAAAAACACTAGTAGATAGTCGATGCTTAGGTCCATTCTTCGCTCGTAACTAAAAACCAAGAGTCCAACAAGGTGTTGGAGACGAGTGGGCGAGAGCTGACCGATCGACAAACCATAGTGATCCAAAAATTGGACTATGATCCCGAAATAGGAAACCACAATCGGAAAAACAACAAATGTGTCTCGCAGCACGTAAAAAAACCACGAGGCGGAGAGTCAGCGTCCTCTCCGACCCTCGGCATTCGGAACTCGGAAGAAATCCCGGATGACGGCAAGGAATGATTCGCGACACTCGCTCGGCCTACGGGCGTCCCTTTTGAAGGTCGGTCTTGTCGGACACCATGAGTCGGGTGGTGGAGCTTTGATACCACACGTAACCTGCCAATATTCCCTCGCTTTCTTGGGATCGACAGAGTGCAGCACGAATTCGATTTTTGGTACAACTTCGCCTTCCCGAACTCGTAGGCTTTCAGGGTTGAAAATCGACGGCAAAACATTTGCGGAAACTATATCATTCAAAGCCATACCACAAAAGAAGAGAGAGAGAGATGGAAAGGATAAGGAGTTTGTTTTTACCTTAAGCAATTTTTTGTGAAAATGAGCAAGTGGAAGATTTGGAAAGTTACTGCTCTTATTTATAGAAAGAGGAATTTACTATTCATCTTCGGACTTTTTAGCCATCGATTCCACCTAAGTTACCTAACGAGCTTTAAAAGTTCGCAAGAACAGTCCACCGATTCTTGCAAACTGGGGGGCTAACTGTTGGGGTCAAAAATGGTTACGACGAGATTCCTAAAAGCTTAACGGAAACATAGTCTCTCTTTGGGAAATGAAAATCGTGAGTGGATTATCAATTCTGAGGCTCTTGCTATCTGATCAATCTCCTCTCGACTAAGTATCGAAGCTCCGCGTCTAGCAAACCGTAAGCAGCCGCTTCGCAAAGTCTAGTCACTCGCGGGCAACTAAATGCGAGAATAACAAAATCAACATCTGAGACCTCCGAGAAATCTCAATAAACGAGTTTCAGAGCAATAAAAAGTCACTGTAAACAACGGATAATCGCATTGCTTCGGAAATACAAGCAATACAAACAACGGCAAGTCTAGTCGCCCGTTGGACGACTAGACTCGTGTTAAGTCTAGTCGTCGGTTGGGCGACTAGACTCTTGTAAAGGGCGACTAGACTCTCGTAAAAGTCTAGTCGCCCAAAGGGCGACTCGGCTCGTGCAAAGTCTAGTCGCCCGTTGGGCGACTAGACTCTTACAAGGTCTAGTGAATAGCAATAAAACATAAAGTCACAATAAAACATGATCAATAGATAAAAAAATATTATTTATGAATGAAAAATATTCGAAAACTAAATTATGTAGTTAATTTAAAAATTCAAAATTATAGAATTGTTAAAATTTGGTATTGTAGATATTAAGTGCAATAGAGGACTGTTAGTCAAATTGTAAATATATAAAAAAATTTATGTAGAAACAAATAGAGTTGGATTCTCTCCTAATTTTATTAAAAGTGCTAGAACACATAAAACAACACACATAGGAATCTCGTGACATAGCAATTACATCCATAATAACCCTTTGTACTGTTTAGGGTTAATGATAGATTTTCTTGTTATTTGAGCCAATGAGACTATGCTAAAATTATACTCTTTCCGTGTCGATGATGTTGTAGATGTATTTTTTTCATTTTAATTGATGTTTTCAATTTTATGTAAAAATTTAATGTTAATTAGATGATGTTGTAGATGTATTAATGTTTTCAATTGATGATTTAGTTTTAGTTAATGATGTTTTTATAGAGAAAAAGGTCAACTGAATAAATTTTAATAATTTCTTAAAAAGTGTGTAGCAAGCTTAAACATCGATCATATATTATGAAAGAGAAGAAGTATGTATTATTGCTAACCTTAGACTATATCTATAATGATTGATTCGTCACTTGAGACAATATATTCTCGTCCTATAAATATGTTGGCATATTTAATCGAAAATAAAAATAGATATCGTACAAGAATATCAACAAGAGAAAAACTTTAATTTATTGGTAAAATGATAGAATATTTAGTT
Organism: Anastatica hierochuntica; assembly: GCA_900406275.1. Lineage (NCBI taxonomy): Eukaryota > Viridiplantae > Streptophyta > Magnoliopsida > Brassicales > Brassicaceae > Anastatica > Anastatica hierochuntica. Next base: position 6,277 of record OVAN01001122.1, on the reverse strand, counting down.
ATTGAGAATAACTTTAGATTTTTTGGTGAGACAACTATATATGCACTCTTCACATTATCTAATTACAACTTGCAAACCAGCTTCATCTTTTATTTTTTAGAACTTCGTTAGCGATTTATCAAATTTTTAGAAAACTTTAATCGAGCATGAAAATGTGTTGTAGCATTTTAGGGTCAAACGCAAAAGAGCTAAGATTCAAGTACTAGGATTATAACAAAATTTCCTAAGCTAAGCAATAGAAAGGTGGTGTTGGAATCTATTAACTGAAATATAAGAAAGACAAAAGAACAAACACAAATGAAAAAACAAGATAAAAATGCATTGCACCATGGGTATAACTATCATGAGAATGAAAGAACAATCAAACAATCATGCAAAGATGGGATTAATGAGCATTAATAACAAGTCCGTTTAGTTCACTAAACACCCTAGTCATCAATTCCCATTGGCTATGCATGTGAAGCTCACATAAGATTGGTTCAAACATTTCATCAAATACCTTTCGGGCGACAAACTGCACTAAATCTATAATGACTTTCCCAATCCTAGTTTAGCATTATGCACAATCAAATATAAAGGATCTAACAAGATAAAACGTAAACATCATCATTCAATCATACACTAAACACGATGAAATAATTTATAAATAAACACCATTCAAAGAGAACGCAAAGCTCAGTTTGTTCATTCCCATGAGAATAATATATTTACTAGTCGCTTAATCATACAAATCTCCCGATGAAAATTAAGCACCTCATAATAATCAAACACAAGCCATAAAGTCTACTAATGACCTTAATCAACTATTCCCATAGGCTAAGATTGCAAAGCATATTTAAGGTTCTCTTGGGAATTTCATCGAACACCTTCCGGACGTGAAATTCCTAATGTCTAGACTTTGAGTGATCAAGTCAAATCTAGCTTTAATAACCTCTTAAACATGTGAATCTATAAGAATAAAACCCTCAGCATCAATGGTTAGCATCAAAACATTTCAAATATAGCTTAACCCATGATCCAACAAAATACTACTCACTAAAAGCCATGAAAACCTAATTAGTTTGTCACTAATCCTTGTAGATTCATGTTAGAAGAAGAGTAGATATGAGATGAGATGAATAAAATACAAAAAAACTATTGAAAATGCAAGAAAGACCCAAACTTTACTAGAAATGAAGAAACTTCGAAGAACATATAAAGAACAAGAATAAAAGAGGCATTAAATGCATTAAAACTAAAAAGATCCAAAACAAAGTGTGACTACAACTTGTTTATATCTTAAAACAACTAAAATCTATGAAAAACTAATAAGAAAGGTGGCTTATGTAGCTTAGGGTTCTTGGTGGCTAACAATTAGTATTTATAAGCCAAAAATCTGGATCAGATCAATCCAGGATAAATCGGGTCGGATCTGGATCCAATCTAGTTTCAAGAAGTGAATTTTGGGGAGCTTTGAAGTCTAGAAGGCAAATTGTGAAGTATGGGAGGAAAATTGTGAAGTATGGGAAGCTGTGAAGTTTTGTGAAACATTGCGAAGTTTGGAAAGTGAAGTCTAGCAAGAATTTATGACATCTAAAATGTGAAGTTTAGCTCTACTACACTCAAACTTCTTTAGATTCATTCATGTTTTTACCAAAAATTCCAGCTCTAAACTCCTCTTTGCTTTGTCAATATTCATCCCCTACAAAATGCAAAGAAATGCAATGCAAAATACAAATAAACCTATAATAGACTCAACTTCTAAACTAATTGAATTTTGACTCTAAAATGCAATCTTTACATCGTAAAATTAGTGAAGACATATACTAAATTATGCTAATTATTCGTTAAAATATGAACACGTGAACTCCCCCAGACTTGCCCTTTTCTTGTCTTCAAGCAAACAAACAAGGATATTATTTGAAGAGAAGTTTAAAAGTGGGAACTCAAAACCACAATAAAAAGAAATATCTTATGCCCAATGTCCTAAAGAAAAGTAAGATAATGTAAAGATCATTTAAGAATCAACGTACTTTGCCATGTTCATCATAAAACCAACTCTTAGGGTCTAGGTTAAGCATCCATAAACTATTTCATCGCCAATTCCCCTTTACATTCGATTAAGCTTAGGCGTGAGATTTTTACTTATGGACAATGTATCTCACCAATCAATTTGGTGCTTTAGAAAGGGATTTCATGAAAATAAGTGGTTGAAAGAATGGTTTCACTCGACTTTTGGTGGTTTCTCTCTACAAGTAGTGCAAGAAAATATGCAAAAGCAAGGTGGTAGTCGATCAATTTATGCTTACAAAGCTTATACTTCCCATCCTAAAAATCTAGACACAACCTTAAGGTATTTCCAATGCTAATACTAGAAATCAAAAACTCTTCATTCTTTGAACACATACACACACTTCCTTTTTCGGTTTTTTATGACACTTTGAGATTCTTAAACAATTTTCTTTCTTAGCTACTAACCTTCTTCTTGATTTTTAGTGCCACAAATTCTTATCATTTTTAGATTCTTTCTTTTTTTCTATTACAAGCATGGACTCTCTAGAATTTTCTAAGGTTGGAGCTTATGCTTTCTTCTAATCTCTAGTGTCTTTTTCTTTTCACTTTTTCTACTCTTTCTTTTTCAGTTTTTCCCTTTTCTTTTCTTTTATTGAATCATACACACAAATTAGGATCATATACACACTAAAGAACATCTACTTGCCAAAGTTTAACACTTATCTATTCTCAATACTTAATCAACCCGAAACCACTAAAGAGTTTCCCCTCCTAAGAATCTAGTTAAACTTAAAATGAGACTAACTCTAAAGAAATATCCTCTTTGTCGTTCAACTTCATTTCACTCGGGATTTTCCCGTGTGTGCACTTTCCAAAAGAGGCCTCACATTCGAATAAATAGGGGTTTGAAGGAAAGGTTTAAGGGGTTTTCAAGGGTGAGACCACTACTCTAAAGATGAGAGTAGCCACTTGAGCTAAGAAAAGATGGTAAAATCGGTTAAAACATAGCTCAAGTGTTAGTGTTTTACCATGGTCAAGCATCACCCATAAGCAAGATTTTAAAATTTAATTAAGTTCTACTTAGATAGGAATTAGCTCAAAAGATATTCTACTTCAACATTCACAAAGATTTTCAATCGATTAATTCCAAAAATGGATTTTCCAAAGAACTCAAAGTGGTCTATGAATCATGTTACTTCTAGTGAGGACATTGAATATTAGGCAAATTTGAACTATCTACAAGGCAATCCTATCATTGTTTTCTATGTTATACATATGCAATCTTATATTATTCTAAACACCTAAAATTTTACACATGAATGTAATCTATATGAAAGCTTGGAAACATCGAAAAAATGAAAAATTTATGTGATTTTTATATACAATGCAAGACTCAAGTTATGAGAAAGAAAACAAAAAAAATAAGATACGAGATTATTAATCACTCCCTCCCCAGACTTAAGCTTCACCGTCCCGGTGAATATTAAACTGTGAGAAAGAATTTTAAAAACATAAATGCATATAAATGTATATACAACGGTTATAGACTTGTACCTTGCACTAATGTGCATGAATAAGTTGAGGAGTTTTGGCCTTTGAAGAAGAATGCTTTAAGAGCTTCTTTGTTCTCTTTGAGTTTCTTCCCATGTACTTTCCTTATTGGTATTTGATTTGAGTTTGGTTCCTAAATAAGACAATTAGGCAAGTAAGTATCAAGAGACAATTAAATTTGAATGAAATAAAAAGTGAGAGTGTGAACCATAAGCTATTTCAAGCAAAAGTCAATACTAAATCGGTTCTACTCAAGTCTACTTGGAAAAATTATTCAAACAGCTTCCAAACTCAAGCTTAATCAGCATTTGCTTTCCTAAGATTTCATGGCAAATCCATTTCTCAAGATAAATGTAAACTCAAATTCTTGAATTAGACACATTCCATGGTTATGTCTATTTCAAATCATTAGTGGATTCAAACAAGTAACTTAGGAACTAGCCATTTATCATAAATCTAAGATCAAATGCACCAATCATTTGCTAATTCAAGATGATACGAAATTTATCATCCATACAAAAAACTCTTAGGCGTCCCTACAAGTTTCCAATTTCCCAAAACACACTTGCAAGCCAACAAAAGACACAAGCATAATCAAAACTAAAATTAAAGCATAATATAAACAAAAGGATATTCATGGGATTGCCTCACAAGTCCGCTTTGTTTTAAGTCCCTTAGCTCGATTTTTTTTAGGTTCCCTTTCATGAAGCCTTGAGTCACCCGACTCATATTAATCGTAGAACCACCCCTTGGATTTCTTCATTCTTATCTCCTCAAAAGGGATCCTTCTTGAATAATCTATGCTCACTTCTTTGGTGGAGATCAAGACAAAGTCTTTGTCAAAAGGCTTTTCCATTAGAGATTTTTCTTCTTGAAACCTTTGTTGAGGTTCCTCAATGTTCTCTTCTAGTTTCTCCTTAGACTCTTCCTTATTGACTTCATTCTTTGCCATGGAGGTCACATGTGTTTCTCCTTTGGTTGAGAGGTTCCATTCGTTTTGTGCATTATTTCAAAATTTAGCATTCATAGCCTCCATACTAGGATATCCAAAAAGTGCTTCAAATTCATCAATGCTCTCTTCTCCTTTTTGAAAATAATCTAGTGTAACTTCTTCTTTACTTGACGCTTCATAATCATCAATGGAAATCTCCACTTTTCCTTTTCTATATTCGGCCACCATCACATCTTCCAAAAGGTCTTCAAGTTTCTTCCTAATTGTGCCTACTACTACTTTGACATTGTTGAATGAATCACTTGGGAATCTAACGGTATTCATTTCATCATCATATCTTATCACAAGATCTTTATCAATTGTGCATTCAAGTTTTGATTCAAATTCCTCAATTGCTTCAGTTTTGTCAAGAGGGAGACACCTTTCTTCTTTGTTTTTACCCTTTGTATAATCATTTTGTTGGTTTCCTCCACATGTACAAATTTATCCTCCATTTTTTAGCCAAAAAGGTTGGCAATAACTTCCATCTTGGTATAAAGGAAATCGAAATGTCTATCTCTCTCGATCATTTCCCTTTCTTGTTCTTCCAACAACTCCTTAAGCAAGTTGTGGTTCTCTTCTTATTTTGAGACTTGAGAAGAATGATTCACTTGATCTTCACATTCCATGTTCCAAAGATGATATCTCTCACCCTCTTCACATTGGTTTCCTTGAGCATAGTACCATATGGTTGATGATCTCTTTAGATGGATGGCTCATAAGCTCTTTGATAGCTCGTGGGGCTCCAAGCTATCTCTCTTTCTTGTCTCTCTAACATGAGCTTCAACATTGAATTCATGTAGAAAGACATCTTGTTTTCCTCTTATGATTGTACTGTGTAAGAAGAACAACCACATGAAAGAAAGTTGGTATAAAAAAATTAAAGAAACCTAAAGAAAGCTTAGTCTAAGGAAAAATTGAAACTTTAATGTTAAATCAAACTAGCTCATCGGCAACGGCGCCAAAAACTTGATAGAGAGAACTTCATTAGCGATTTATCAAATCAAGTTTTAAAAATTTAGAAAACTTTAATCGACTAACAACTCACTAAACTGCAAGATAACAGTAATGTGTTGAAGCATTTAAGGGCCGAACCCAAATGAGCTAAGATTCAAGCACTAGGATTATAACAAAATTTCCCAAGCTAAGCAATACAAAGGTGGTGATGAAATCTATTATGCACAATCAAATGTGAAGGATCTAACAAGATACAACCTAAACATCATCATTCAATTATACACTAAACAAGATGCAAGGATCGACAAATAAGCATCATTCAAAGACAAGGAAAAGCTCAGTTTGTTCATTCCCATGAGACTAGTCCACTTACGAATCGTTTAATTAAACAAATCTTCCGATGATAATTAAGCAACTAAGAATCATTAAACACTAGTCATAAAGTCTACGAAACACCTTAATCAACTATTCTCATAGGCTAAGAGTGGAAAGCATATTTAAGGTTCTCTTGGGAATTTGAACGAACTCCTTCCGGGCGTGAAATTCCTAATGTCTAGGCTTTGAATGATCAAATCGAATCTAGCTTTAATAACCACTTAAACATGTGAATCTATGAGAATATAACCCTAAGAATCTATGATTAGCATCAAAACTTTCTAAATCTAGCTTAACCCATGATCCAACAAAAGGCTACTCACTAAAAGCCATGAAAACCCAAGAAGTTTTTCACTAATCCTTGAAGATTCATGTTAGAAGAAGAGTAGATATAAAATAGATGGATAAGAT